>JACEFZ010006212.1:0-60000 GCA_014155875.1 Cepaea nemoralis | reverse complement strand
GCAGCAGGTGGTAAACGTGTATAGTTGACAACACAGATACAACCCGCAGCTCTTTCGCCTCCCAAGCGCCCCAGTTCGAATGCCGTGTGGCCCCTCTCGCCGATTTGACCCGTTCTCCAGCCAGTGGAATCAGTACGCCGCAACCCGTTAAGCTCTGCTGTTATTTTTCTGACAGAGATAGAGAAGGCCAGAGGCGCAGATTTTCTACAGTGATTCTCAAACTCTGAAGCCGTGGTGGCATGTTTGTTAGTGCACTTGCTTACCTGCAGGAAGTTCTTGAGCATGATGTCCACTAAACATTGGTTGAAATGTTTCCTGTCAGTATTTGTTGTAGCAAAACTGTCTGCCGGCCCTGTGGTAATCTCTTCGAATCTTCTTCGAGTCAGACAATGTTTTCCACCGGTCAGAAGTCCCAGGACAACCCAGACTGAAATGGAAAGTAGACATTTCATGTGGGGAGAAAAAGAAGCGGCCGGCGTGATACGTCTGCATCAGCCACCGAGTGCTGGTTGGTCTCAAATATGAGTCTAGTTATACATCTTCGTGGCGTGAAACGGGGTCTTACGTGTAACACGTTACTTGTGATTTTGTTGGTGTTGTTGTTTCGTTGCTGCTGCCGTGTTTGTATGTTGTATTTGTTCTTGTTGCTGCTGTTACTCATATTGCTGTTCTTATTATTGTTGCTGTTACTTCTGCTGCTTTTAATTTTATTGCTGCTGTTGTTGCTGCTGCTATTGCTCGTGTTGCTAATGATGTTGTGGTTCTTATTGTTATTTATTGTAACCGTTACCGTTCTGTTGCTTGTGTTGTTGTTATTGATGTTGCTGTTCTTGTTGTTTTTGCTGTAAACGTTGTTGTTACCGTTGCTGTTTCTTCGTGCACCACCCCCCCCCCCCCCATCCGGAACGAATAAAATTAAACATTCAATATGTCCTCCTTTGTCCTCTTTTTTGTCTTATTACGTCCTCCTTTTGGGGCTCTCCTTTTGGGGCTCACGTATGGCAACCTTATGCAAAGGACATGGATCCCACTGCAACCAGGTCACCCATATGTCTTAATAGTGGCTAATTATGCTGACGTCATTTGTTACTTTGGTTCTGTGGTTCAAAGAGCTTCACATTTACGGAGATTTGTGGCACGTGAAATTTACTACGCTGCATCACAGAGGTAATCAATCCTATGTTACAAACTGCCCTAGGGTATGAAGGATCAGTCATTTACATATGTCAGGTCATGGCATAATGAGACAGGGTGATGAGCTTCCCGCCTCGCCGTCTCTTCTTGATAATATATCAGTAAACATGGCCAGTTGTGTATTCCACCACTTTGAGGGCACAGCTGACAGATGATAGTTGTATAGTACACCGACTCTCTATCACGACTATACCTATGTGTGTAGAATATTTACTCTCTCAACACCACAGTCCTGTTACAATCTCTTATTGTATAACATATACTTTCTCAAAAAGACGATCGTTATTTTTTTTTTAAAGTCTCTGGTTATATAGTATATTTACTATCTCTCAACACCACGGACCTGTTACATTCCCTAATTGTATAACACATGTAATTTCTCAAAAAGACAATCTTGTTATAATGCCAAGTTTTGTAGTATATTTATTCTCTCATTGAAGCGGCTGACTTCATGGTTAGAACGCCGGGCTCCCATCCGGTAAGGTATTGGATGTTTTTTTGTTTTTTTTTCTGTCAAGGGATGAAAGAAAACCGTAACCTGCAGTTTCCGGAGACTGCACTAGCCAGGCAACTTTAGATCCTGGGGGTCACGACCCTCCCCCCTCCCCCCCCCCCCCCCCCAGTACCTTTTCTCAATCCGATGTTCATGTTACAATACCTATTTGTAAAGTACATTTTTGCATAGTACATTTTACATAGTACACTTTTTTCCCTATGTGAATGTAACATGCACTATTGATGAACGAAAGATGCGTAATTGGATGGCCCAATGGAAGACGGGCCTACGTGCCCAATTTGTGGCCCTTTGAAAATAAAGTTCATTCATTCGTACACTTACTCTCTCATCACGACGTTCCTGTTACTATACCTAGTTGTATAATACATTTACTCTCTCATCACGACGTTCCTGTTACTATACCTAGTTGTATAATACATTTACTCTCTCATCACGACGTTCCTGTTACAATACCTAGTCGTATAATACATTTTCTCTCTCATCACGACGTTACTGTTACAATACATAGTTGTATAATACATTTTCTCTCTCATCACGACGTTACTGTTACAATACATAGTTGTATAATACATTTACTCTCTCATCACGACGTTCCTGTTACTATACCTAGTTGTATAATACATTTACTCTCTCATCACGACATTCCTGTTACAATACCTAGTTGTATAATACATTTACTCTCTCATCACGACATTCCTGTTACTATACCTAGTTGTATAATACATTTACCTTGGAAGGTTAACCCGGTCAACAAATGCCCTCAGAAGTAGGATGTGTCGGCTAACGTCACAAGAACGCAGCTCTGCTGTAAACAGGCACAACGCAATGAACGTCGGAAAAAGAAAAAAAAACTCCGGATGAACGCAGAAGAAGAAGAAAATACATTTACTCTCTCATTACGACGTTCCTGTTACTATACCTAGTTGTATAATACATTTACTCTCTCATCACGACGTTCCTGTTACTATACCTAGTTGTATAATACATTTACTTTCTCAACAGGATGGTCCTTTTATAGAGTATGTAAATGTTGCATGTCTTGCGCAGGGCGTTGCAATCAACCCCAGGTTGATTTTATAGGCGAGTAGCTTGCCGTTATTGTCTGAACAAGAAGTCAGTGTTAAGTCCAATTGACCGATGTGTGGAACCGATGGACATTCACCGCCATCCACGGAGGCTACCATAAGTGCAGAACCGACACATTTCGCTCTGATCTGGACTCACCCATTAGCCCGAAGTCAGCGCACACGAAGACTAAGCGCGGGCGCGATATACCTGTCGGTCAGGCTATCTTCTTGACAATGTTTAGTTGTATGTTTTGTTTACTCTTCTCAGCACGACCGGTCTGTTACAGTTTCTAGTTGTACATTATATCTACTCTCTCAGCACGACCGGTCTGTTACAGTTTCTAGTTGTACATTATATCTACTCTCTCAGCACGACCGGTCTGTTACAGTTTCTAGTTGTACATTATATCTACTCTCTCAGCACGACCGGTCTGTTACAGTTTCTAGTTGTACATTATATCTACTCTGTCAGCACGACCGGTCTGTTACAGTTTCTAGTTGTACATTATATCTACTCTCTCAGCAGACCGGTCTGTTACAGTTTCTAGTTGTACATTATATCTACTCTCTCAGCACGACCGGTCTGTTACAGTTTCTAGTTGTACATTATATCTACTCTCTCAGCACGACCGGTCTGTTACAGTTTCTAGTTGTACATTATATCTACTCTGTCAGCACGACCGGTCTGTTACAGTTTCTAGTTGTACATTATATCTACTCTCTCAGCACGACCGGTCTGTTACAGTTTCTAGTTGTACATTATATCTACTCTCTCAGCACGACCGGTCTGTTACAGTTTCTAGTTGTACATTATATCTACTCTCTCAGCACGACCGGTCTGTTACAGTTTCTAGTTGTACATTATATCTACTCTCTCAGCACGACCGGTCTGTTACAGTTTCTAGTTGTACATTATATCTACTCTCTCAGCACGACCGGTCTGTTACAGTTTCTAGTTGTACATTATATCTACTCTCTCAGCACGACCGGTCTGTTACAGTTTCTAGTTGTACATTATATCTACTCTCTCAGCACGACCGGTCTGTTACAGTTTCTAGTTGTACATTATATCTACTCTCTCAGCACGACCGGTCTGTTACAGTTTCTAGTTGTACATTATATCTACTCTCTCAGCACGACCGGTCTGTTACAGTTTCTAGTTGTACATTATATCTACTCTCTCAGCACGACCGGTCTGTTACAGTTTCTAGTTGTACATTATATCTACTCTCTCAGCACGACCGGTCTGTTACAGTTTCTAGTTGTACATTATATCTACTCTCTCAGCACGACCGGTCTGTTACAGTTTCTAGTTGTACATTATATCTACTCTCTCAGCAAGAATGTGCTAGCGAAGCCATTTTCCATTTGGCAGCCATTGTGACATTTCCCACCCACATTCAATAACTTTCTTACAATTTTGAGACACATACACACAAAGCCAGTATTTCGTTTACTGCACATTCTGGACAACCTAGCTGTCATTTAGTAGGACTGTCGTTCAATGTATATATGTACCTGTCATCTAGTAGAAATTGAATTTGACGAACATTGCAACCATTTTGCCAATGTAGTAGTGTGCACGTTCGGCGGACATCGTTTACCCATAATTTGGAGGAGGGCTGATAAGGGTCTGAAACTTTTCTGATCACTGCATCTCTAGAGGCCACCAACACCGAGATCTCCTGAGAGTTCAGTTTAGGCCATTGATGGTCATTTATTGGTGATGTAGGACATGGATATATGGCAAGTCTTGCATGGGGTTTCGTAGAACTAGCACAGAGTTCGCTGACTGCCGATGTGTGGTAATGGTACTCTGTGTCGACAACAATGGCCTTAATTTTACCACATGCCTATAACCGAAGTCAACCCACCACAAGTGATGGTTCTTTTACCGTCTCAAGTTGTATAGTGTACCAATATACAGACATGACAACCATGATAGTCCCTATCTCTATAGCGTACCAATTTACATACACGGTAATAATGATTGTTCCTAGCTCTATAGTGTACCAATTTGTAGACATGCATTCATGATGTTCCCTAACTCTATAGTGTAGCAATGTGTTGACATGCAATCATGATTCTCCCTAACTCTACAGTGTAACAATTTGTAGACATGGCAATCATGAATCTCCCTAGCTCTATAGTGTACCAATGTATAAATATGGCAATCATGATTGTCCCTAGCTCAATAGTGCACCAATTTGTAGACACGGCAATCATGATAATCCCTGGCTCTATAGTGCACCCATGTGCAGGCAAGGCAATCACCTTGGCTATAGTTCCATGATACTATATATCCAAAGCGAAATGAATTCCTGTCTCCAATATAGCCAACACCTGTAACATAAATCCTCACAACCGACATTAGAACATCGGCGAGTGAAGTCTGAGAATCACTGCTGGGAGGTCCCACATGACAAATGGTCACAAATGGTACTGATTCAAGTACCAGCTGTCGAAGCAATCAGTAAACACGGAGTGAACTGGTAAGATGGGAGTTCTCCAGCAAATATCAGCCGCGGTCCTATCGCAGAACGTCTAGTGGGTTCGTAGAGCTGTTTTAGAACGTCGAGAACGTTAGCTGGAACCTGTTAAAACGTCTAGCAGGTGTTAACTGGACTGTTTCAGGACCTCTAGTGGGTTAGGGAACTTTTTTATTACGTCTCCCTTTTGTAACCATTGTTTAAAAAAAAAAAGCCCTGGTAGTTCTAGGATTAAACGAGAACTCAGGCCACATTTTACATTCCGCTTCAATGGGATTTTCGAACACACGACAAACAGACCGGCAGGCAAGCGTGCTAACCTCTAAGCCACCGCTGCTCCCTAGCAATCTATCTATCTATCATGTGCCATGCCGGTAAGCGTGGGCGGTCATGTTCTGCCATCTCACTCGACCACCAGAGTCGTGGATCAGCTCCGTGTTTCTGTCTCGACCATGCCACAAGGCCAAGCCATCCAGGTACTTGCTTCTAGGTCTTCCCCTTGGTCTGTTCCCCTCGATCTTACCAGTTGTCACCAAGTTCTCCAGATCATTTCTTCTCATAACATGCCCAAAAAACTGTGACTGTCTACGTCTAATGTCTCTAATCAGTTTACGATCTTCATTTGTTTCTTGAAGAGCTTGTTCATTGGTCTTTCTGGCTGTCCATGGTATTCTTTGCATTTTCCTCAGAAACCACATTTATACAGCCATCAGATGTTTTTCAAGCCTGACTGCTCATTGTCCATGCTTCACATCGATATAAGAGTACAGGTTCTATGTAGCATCTCAACACTCTTTTTCTCGTTTCAATTGACATCTTTTTATTGGTCAGTATGTTGTTCATCTTGCTAAAGGCTACTTTTGCCATGGCGATTCTTGTTCTAATCTCTTCAAGGCATCTCCCATCAGATGTTATTACTGTTCCGAGATAATTGTACTTGTTGAAGAATATTCCCATTTACTTGTATATTACATTGTGGTATTTCGTTCTTCCTAGTGACGACCATAATCTGTGTCATTTTACAATTTAATTCTAACCCTAGTTGTTCACTGTGTGCAACAACCGCATCTACTAAATTTTGCAGGTCCTTGTTCATTGTCTGCAGTCAAGACTGTATCATCTGCATATATAATGTTATTGATGCATCGTCCCCCAATGTTGATTCCTTCCATATCTTCAATATTTCTGAAAATACTTTCACTGTACAGGGAAAACAGATCTGGAGACATTACACACCCCTGTCTCACACCTCTCTTAATAGGCTGATATTGGCTTACTTCATTATCAACTCTTATGGCAGCTTGTTGTTTCCAATATATGTTTTTTACAAGTCTAAGATCTTTTCCATCAATCTGTAGATCCTCAATCATCCTTATCATGTTGACATGTCTCACTTTATCGAAAGCCTTTGTGTAGTCAATACTAGGCTCATATTGTCTTTACCATACGCAGGTCGATGACTGATGTAGTCAGTATTTCGCCGGCCGCCTTACCTCCAGAACATTTGTTTGGACCAACTTAATGCGGTAGATCAGCCCTACAATCACGTAACAATTCCCACATCGAGCAGGTTTGAATGCAAGACTATTGTACCGGCAGAGTAGTGCACTAGCCACAACTTAACGTAATATTCTCCCCCTCGTAGAAACACATTCACACACACACACGTCTACTTCAGCTGCTGTACCTTTGTCTGTCTGTTTGTTTGCCATCTGATACTGTTGTGCGGTGCCCTCTTCAGAATATCAAATTACATTTTAATATGTGCCTGTTGCTTGTAGTAGCACGTGCCTATCAGAATACCGACTTGGGTACAAATGAATCGCACATTTGTACATGAAAGGTGAGCGTCGGTAACAGCTAGAAAGGTCGCGTTTCATGTTAACATTGCATTCTGAATATTCTTTGTAGTAACTGTAATGGTAAAATATATTCCTGCCAGATGATCGTCTTCAAATGCCATCTCCGCAATGAAGATCGCCTGTAATGAGTATCTAAAACCCTCTGTCCAGTGGCTTCATGGTACACTCAAGCAGGCTTCTTCCATTCCATCTCTGGACTTTGTCCACCAAGATGTATCGATGTCTTCTTGGTGCACGCTTCCTCTCCACTTGTCACTCCAGAACACCGTGTAACAAGGCGCTGAGTCCAAAGAAAGCTCATTGGCTGATCTTATTCAGTAGTGTTATATTCATCCCAATTTTTCGTAACACTTTGTTGTTGTTGTTTTATTTTCGTTGCCTTCTTTTGCCATTTATATACCTTTAGTTCGTATATATACTTAAATGTCAAAGCTTCAGTTTCACCCTCATCAAGATTTCCCACTGAAAACTAGACTGGAGTCTGTTGGCAATGAAATAACTAAAATCTATAGAGTAGTAAATCGACATCACAGCACTAGAGATGTTGCCATCTTCAATAGCCAGTGAAGAGTCCCTATATTAATGGTATTAGATGCAATCTGGTTATAAGAGCGTCTAGCCTGACCTCGACAACCGATAGCATGATCTGGCTATGTCCTAATATATATGTCCTCAGATGAGAAGGGTCAACACCAACCTTGAAAACCTCGCTGGTTTCTGGGCCTGAAGAGTGGAAGGAGAACTCTGTCACACAGTGTATGTGTGTGAGTGTGTACACACACACACACACACACACACACACACACACACACACACACACACACACACACACACACAAATACACACACACACGTTTTGCAGTAATGAAAATAAACATCGCTTGAACGCTTAATTGTTAAACTGAAAGAAGCAGGTCCGCATGGCCCAATGGATAAGAACGCGTGTTCTAAAACATCCGATGTGCTGATGCCGAGGTTAGCGGTTCAACCCCTACACCGGACAGCTGGATTAAAATGTTGACCTGTCGTCCTTGACTTGGGGTCGTAAATTACAAGTACCTTTGAAGTCGGAGTGGGTTCGCCTGACACTATAATAGGGAAAGCTAATCTACACGCGGCTGGTCTCTCTGGCCGAGGGGTTACAACACTTTCTCCGTAATCCCGTTTATCACGCAGAGTCTCGTAGCGGGGCGAGAGCTGGGAGCGGTTCGATCCTCGCTGGTGACTTGCGGGATAACTGAGCCGGCCGCTCAGAAAGCCGGCCGCTCAGAGAGCAATGGCAAACTACTGAGCGTAATCTTGCCAAGAAATCAACATACACTGGAAGATGCTGATGTTGACAGCGATGTCCTGTAAAGGATATGCACACAAAAAAAATATCTACACGCAAAATTCAATCCACCACTACTATAAATAGTGTGTATGGATTACGCTTGAGTTCAAAGCGAGCGAGCCCCCCCCCCCCCCCCCCCCCCCCCCCCCCCCCCCAAAAAAAAAAAGAAAGAATATCTATAATCTGTACGACGAGAAACATTTTATTTTAAAATTAAACCTATGAAAAATGACAGAGCCAGGAGTAGCAGTACACGTCAGTCGCGCTCTGTGACTGCTTACCTTCTGATCTACCTGGCACTTCTTGTAGTCGCGCTCTGTGACTGCTTACCTTCTGATCTACCTGGCACTTCTTGTAGTCGCGCTCTGTGACTGCTTACCTTCTGATCTACCTGGCACTACTTGTAGTCGCGCTCTGTGACTGCTTACCTTCTGATCTACCTGGCACTTCTTGTAGTCGCGCTCGGTGACTGCTTACCTTCTGGTCTACCTGGCACTACTTGTAGTCGCGCTCTGTGACTGCTTACCTTCTGGTCTACCTGGCACTACTTGTAGTTGGGGGGCTGCCGTAGAGCAGTGGCTAGATGCTCGCCTGCCGGCTCCGTGCTCATGTGTTCGATCCGTATCGAAGCGAATAAGAATTTATTATTAAGAGACCAGGACTCCCAGGTTGGTCCAGCTAAACACAGGTACCAGGAAATGACATGGGAAATAAAGACGGCAGTTGTGATACTTCCGGCATCACCAACCGAGTGCCAGTTGGTTCATTAAATGAAAGCCTAGCACCACATGTCCAATACGCCTGAAAGTGTGTAAAAAGGCTCTCTGCTGTGTTACACTTGTAGTTGCTAAAAGTGGTCCCACATTGACAAAACAACGATTATAGTGACTCCAGTGGCTGGGAGTTGACAAGTCCAGATTAATTAAATACATGGCGCCTGTTCCATTCGAGTATTTCATCGAGTCACTTCTGGTAATCTGTGTATTGATATGTGGTGGGATTTCCAGTTATAAATCTATCAAAACAGAAGACTGCAGATTACAGCGACTAATCATAGCCCAACATTTACTCTCTAGCCCAACATGTACTCTATAGCCAAACATTTACACACAACTCTGAGTCTATAAAAAAGGTATTATTCAACGCGTACACTGAATATTAACTTGAGTCAATTATAATTATTTAGCAGAACAGGGAATTTTCCATTATGAGAATGTATTTGCATAAGTAATTCAGCGTTCGGTGGGCAGGTTAGTTTAGTTGGTAGGGAGCTACGTTGATAATGTCAGGAGAGAGGTCAGACGCCTGTCTGCGCACGTCAGCAGACTGGTCATCCCTCCTTCCGCGCATTCAGTCCTGCAAAATGTCATAGGTCTATCACATCACAGACTCATGGCGGGAAATTGCTTGTATACAAATAAAAAAGAAATCATCTTTCTAATTATATTTCTCGTTAGTTGGTAATGATTGTGTATGTACAATTTTTAATTGCGTAACACGGCAGACATACTTTACAGAAAAACTTTGTTAAGTCGTTTTGGAGAAACTTTGTGTATAAGTAAATCACAGAAATCCGCCATTATGTTGTGTTATGGGAAAATGTGTGTATAATTGACATTAAATTCTTCATTATGTCGGTTTTTGACAAACTTTGTGTATAATAATTTTGCTTGAATTTTAAACTGTATTTATCAGAAGTTAGTAATGTTTGTATATGTGCAATTTTTACTTGTATAAAACGGCATTAAAAAGTATATGCGTCCTTTATTAAGTCGTTGCATGGGAAACTATAAATAATTCAGGTTTTAAACCAATATTTATCGTAACGTGTTTACGATTGTGTGTGTACAACTTTTATTGTATAAAACAGCGCAGAGAATTTACAGAATGCCTTTATAAAGTCATTTTCCTTTCTGCCCGCAGATTTCCTGGTAACAACAAATTGATTGAGCGGTGTATTCACTCTCGAGAGCGACTCGCTGCCCAGTTGATAGCGGGTTGAAGTGACCAAGGTGGAGAAAATCGGACCAAAGAGAGGGGAAGCTGAGCAACACAAGCGGCTTGCCTCGCAGGCGATTTCTGTCACTTTTCATATAAGACCAGGCTGAATTCGGCTAGTCATTCATGGTGGCACTGGTCCAGTCTGCGGCAGTCTGTCTCCACCTTCATCCAGTGGATTACACGGAAACCTGAGTTATACTAACAGCGTCAGAAATAGTCTGAATACTGTTGTTACAACTGTGAGCTTAACTACTCAGTACTTTGTTAAAGACGCGAGGAGATCAAGAAAACTTATTTTGTGGCATTCGAGAACATCCTACGTACGTATGTGTACACACTTAAACCTAACGCACGAACATTGTGTCTTGAACAGTTCAGTTACTACCAGTCACCTTAAATCAGGTGTGGTTTTCTTTTCCGGACAGGACAACTAAATAAGACAGAGAGCTCGTGCAATGTATTTCTCAAGACAAACATCTTCCTTGTTTTCCACGCTATGGAGCAGTAATCAGAAAAATACCTTTAGAAAATAAAACACAAAGAATAATAACAACAGTACAAAGACTATTCTGTGTCAGAGATCGGCCCTGCTTTATTCAACAGTGTCTGCTCTTAGTACTCGTTATATAGTTCAGAGTGGAAACTAACTGTACTCTTTAGCTCGACCCAATGTCTGTTTGGAGGCGTCTTAATATAACGTTATATTTACGGTAACTATCTGCTGATACTTGTAGTGAGGCTATTAAGCAGGCGTCTGGCTGTTGTGGTTGGGGGAAGATGCTGTGGTGGCAGACTGTGCTGGTTGGGTTGATACACGCTCTGCCACTGGTGATGGTAGTCGTGGGTGAGCCTTTCTACCAGCGTAGAGATCATCTTGATCAGGCCAAATACTTGAAGATATCCAACGAGAACCTTGTGAAGGATAGGACTGACGCTGAGGTGAGTGTTTGATTTCTTAATGCATGGTATTGACTAAAAGTTGCTTGTTTTCTTAATGCAGAGTGTTGACTGAACGTTGCTTGTTTTCTTAATGCAGGGTGTTGACTGATTGATGCTTTTGTTTTCTTAATGCATGGTATTGACTGATCGTTGCTTTTGTCTTTTTTTTAATGCAGGGTATTGACTGACTGTTGCTTGTTTTCTTAATGCAGAGTGTTGACTGAACGTTGCTTGTTTTCTTAATGCAGGGTGTTGACTGATTGATGCTTTTGTTTTCTTAATGCATGGTATTGACTGATCGTTGCTTTTGTCTTTTTTTTAATGCAGGGTATTGACTGACTGTTGCTTGTTTTCTTAATGCAGAGTGTTGATTGAACGTTGCTTGTTTTCTTAATGCAGGGTGTTGACTGATTGATGCTTTTGTTTTCTTAATGCATGGTATTGACTGATCGTTGCTTTTGTCTTTTTCTTAATGCAGGGTGTTGACTGAACGTTGCTTGTTTCTTCTTATAGACGGTATTCAATGAACGTTGCTTGGTTTCTCAATGCAGGGTGTGTAATGAACGTTGCTTGTTTTCTTAAGGCAGAGTGTTGATTGAACTTTGACTGTTTTCTTAATGCAGGATGTTGACTGATTGATGCTTTTGTTTTCTTAATGCAGGGTATTGACTGATCGTTGCTTTTTTCTTTCATTAATGCAGGGTATTGACTGACTGTTGCTTGTTTTCTTAATGCAGAGTGTTGATTGAACGTTGCTTGTTTTCTTAAGGCAGAGTGTTGATTGAACGTTGCTTGTTTTCTTAAGGCAGAGTGTTGATTGAACGTTGCTTATTTTTCTAATAGTGTTGAATAGTGTTTGCTTGTTCTCCCAATAGACAGTGTTGTCTGGTGTTTGCTTATAATCTTAATGGAGGGTGTTTTTTGCTTGTTTTCTTAATGGAGGGTGTTGTTTGATTGTTTTCTTAATGAAGGGTGTTTACTGACAGTTGCCTGTTTTCCTAATAGAAGATGTTGATCGGTGTTTGCTTGTTTAACTACTCAATGTGATCAATTCAGCGGGTACATACAATAATTGGTAATTACTGAGACATGATTAATATGTATATACGCATGTGTGTATGTGCGTCCGCGCGCAGATAAATTCAAATATTTCGATACGTTTAACGTATTATCAACCTTCGTCCGTGGCTTAGGGAACAGTGAGAAGCACAGTTTCATAATTCCTAGAAACACAGAGTCGAGGGTTCGAAATCAGCCGGAGGAGATTTGGAAGCAGATCGCTTTGCGTTGATTTCCATGGTATGAGACGTAGGCTAATGACAACTACAACTTTTGTGTGCGTGTTCTCTCCTATACTTTAACCTCAATTGGGGCAGAGACACACAACCAAGGCACGCCAAGTCGTCCTGTCTGTTGCTTTCTCCAGCAACTCCCTGCACGTGCTCCCAATATTATTCATCTCTGCCTGTAATTCTCTTCTCCGTGTGTTGTTAAGTCTCCCGCTATTCCGCTTGCCTTGTGGGTTCCAAGCAAGAGTGTGTCTTATCCAGCGCCTGTACCTCGCCTCTTGGTTCACTGGCATTTGTTTAGTTTTCTCCATGAGCTCCATCCACATTGGTGACTCTGTCGTACCATTGTGTTCCCACTATTCTGCATATGTATCAGTACATCTTTTAAGTTTATTAGTAATTCTTTTAGTTGGTTTTGACTCGTGCAGTATTACCGATTTAACACTGGAGTTAAAAATTCACATTTTCGTGCTAAATGGCAAACTAATGAACTAAAATTGCCTAGTAGCTAGTTTAGTCGCGGTTCCAACTTCACGGCAAAGGGTCGCCCCATTAAGCTCCGTTTCTGTGCCAGTTAATATCACACACACAGACAAGCAATAAATACCCGGATTGATTGCAGTTTCCTGTACAGGATACGGCACTAACTGTAACTGTATTGTCGTTGGAAATCCCACATTTAGACGTCTAACAATAAAACAGCGGCAAATGCAGCATATGAACCAACCTTTACTTCGCATTCTTCTCCTTCTGCCCTGTCTACCCCCGTGTAGCACAGACACTCGGCCAGCTCACCTCAGGCCACCCTATCTGTTTCTGTACGGTGCAGCAACGTCGAAGGTCTCCCCGAATTATTCATTGTCTCCAATTCTCGAAGGTGCTCCCTGTTTCGTTTGCCCTATAGGTTTCAAGGAAAGGAGTTTCTAGTGATACTGTTCTCAAGTCCTCGCAGAGTATGTTCTGTCCTCGCAGTATATGTTCTGTCCTCGCAGTATATGTTCTGTCCTCGCATTGTATGTTCTGTCCTCGCAGTGTATCTTCTGTCCTCGCAGTGTATGTTCTGTCCTCGCAGTGTATGTTCTGTCCTCGCAGTGTATGTTCTGTCCTCGCAGTGTATGTTCTGTCCTCGCAGTGTATCTTCTGTCCTCGCAGTGTATCTTCTGTCCTCGCAGTGTATGTTCTGTCCTCGCAGTATATGTTCTGTCCTCGCAGTGTATGTTGTGTCCTCGCAGTGTATGTTCTGTCAGCGCCAGCGTCTTTTCCTCACCTCTTAATTCGTTAGTGTTTGTGTAGACAGGACCCTGCGGTAGATTTTCTCAGTTTTGCATATCCTGAAACAGACTAATGAAACTAGAACACTATATACAACAATAAGAAAGAGACAAACAGCTTTCTTCGGTCATGTGATGAGAAGAGAGGCACTGGAGAACATCGTGACAACTGGAAAGATTGAGGGGAAAAGAGGCAGAGGCAGACCAAGAGAAATTATGCTGGTTGGATTGAGACGGTGGCATGGAGGAATATCATCAGCAGTTTTGATCCAGAACACCAAAGACCGAGATCTGTGGAGAGCCATGAACGCCTACGCCAGCTGGCAGTACTTGATGATGATGATGATGATGATGATGATGATGATGATGATGTCCTATTTACAGGACATCGTTGTCAACATCAGCATTGCTGTTGATGATGTCTTGGCAAGTTTACGTTCAGTCGTTTGCCATTGCTTTCTTAACGACCGGCTCCCATACCATCATGTTAAAACCCAGCGCGACACGGTCTGCTGCCAAATCGGTCGCAGCTGTATTTCGACCGCAGGTAAGAGAAATTACGAACCACGCCCGCAACGCCTTTGCCAAGGAGCCGGCCCTTAAAGCGTTGCATAAAGATGTTTAATTATTGAATGGTTCAAATTGTAGTTTAATTTCGCTGCTTATGCCGCCTCCTTAAGATGCCGTCGTCTCTCGGTATCACAGCACGGCACGGCCCTGTGTGTAGTTCTCTCCATGAACTCTGCTTTGGCAATTTTGTTATGTCATGTTAGTATTTCTGCTCTGTGCATGCGTCTGTCAATGAATGTTTGTGGTGTATAAGTAATTGCTTTAGTTCGTGTCTGATCTTTACAGTAGTACATACAACATTTGGGAATTGTTGAGTTCATAATAGCTATCGGATTCATGCTTTATAATAATTATTGATTGGTCCCAGTAGAGCTGGAAGAAATAACAGAGAAAGAAAGAAGTATGTATTTAAAAAAACAAAAAAACTGTATAACTGTATATATATGGAAACTATAATCAAACTTGATTCGAATCTGATCACCGCCAAAAGACAGTTCCGCCGACAGAAAGTATGTGTGTACTTCGATGGTTGTATCGAATTAAAATCTATAGTTTTTAAAAAGAAATCCTAACCTGCACGCCGCGACTGCACTAGCCAGGCGGCCTTATTTCCTCAGGTTCAAAGACCCCCCCCCCCCCCCCCCCCCCATCCCCCGCCATACACCTCAAGGTACTGTATTGGCAGTAAATGACAGTTTTTGACAGTTTTTAAGCGTGTTACTCTCTGTTAGGTCATCTACTGTACGATTACATTCAATCTCTGTGTGACTATCTTGTGGTTGTGGTTAAACATTATTTATTGCCAATCAACACATATAAATATGTCTAGCTGACATTTTCTTACCTAAGCCGGACTCCGTTTTGAAGGTGTTACGGTCGCGGTTATTAATCCCGTATACCCGCGTACGATTTGGCAGCAGACCGCGTTGCACTGGTTTTGAGTTGGTATCGGTGCCGGTCGTTCAGAAAGCAATGGCAAACTACTGATCCGTAAATTTGCTAAGAGATTAGATGGCAGAAATGCTGATGTTGACTGTGATGTTCTGTAAAGAATATGCCCCCCCCCCCCAAAAAAAAAAAAAAATTGTAAGGGCGAGTATTGCCAACCAGCAATCATGTAGACACTTTACTTAACGTCCGCTCCCAGCACTGCAGCAGAAAAGAATCCCCATTCGTTGCCACTTCACCTGCCTCTTGCCCTCTCATACCCAAGGTGTCTGTAATATAGTGCGTCCATCTTCGATCTGTTGGACCCCTGCCTTTCCTTCCACGAACCATGTCTTCCATCACTGTTCTTTCCAAGGCATCATCATCATCATCATCATCATCATCATCATCATCATCATCATCATCATCATCATCATCATCATCATCATCATCATCATCATCATCTTCCACTGTTGCCGTCAGGCGTTGTGGGGAGGAATAATTTGCACTCCAGCGCCCGATGGGCGGCACTGGATAGTTTTCCCAAGCATGGCGAAGTTTAATATGGCCCGAGTGTTTCAGTTTCCGAGACGTGGTACTTTTTTTGGGGCCAGTTTTCTTTGATGTTCAGATCTTTTAGAATGTCAGTATCTGTATTCTTCTTGGTCAACAGTATTCATTCTAAGAACTTTTCAATCACTGTCAAGTTCAAAAGTCCCGATTTTTTTCATTAGTGATTGTTCGGTTGTCAATGGCTCACATCGATGTGTTGCCACGGAAAAGATGCCTGCTGTACAAATGTTTATCATAACACGCATACATTTGTCTGATCAACAGACTGCATCCCTCATTATAAGTGTGATTATTGCCAATCAACATATATAAATCCCCATCATCGGGAGTCCATATTCGTCTTCGCTCATTGTAAAAGACGTTTTCTCATTGTAAGAGTAGCCTAGTCCGTTAACCCATTCTAAGACTAATATATGACAATATGGCTCGTCTCGCAATGCCGGACATGTAACGGGTATATACTTATATATGGTCAGTTTAAAATTACCGTGGTAGACAATTCAAATTACTATGTGAATATATGTGTTGTATATTTCAGCTTGAAGAATGTATCTAATTACTTTAATATATGTTGTGTGATTAATGCAGTATGTAAATGACGAGATGCAGAGAAATATGACAGGCAATAAATCGTGCAATCTGTTGTTTGTTTCTTCGTTATCCACATATTTATAATCCTGTAAACGAAAAAAACAAAGTGACGGTGGTAATGGCAGTGTGCTCACGTCTGTAGGCAGTGACAAAATAACTGACAAACAGTTATTGGCCGGAATAGTGTTTTGTTTATAGGTCAATGGTTGACATTTACAGGCTGGAAGGTGGAATGTGCCAATCCAACGAGTAGCGAAGAATAAAACGGAATCAGAGGATGCGTCGGTCCAGTCTTTCTCAAAGTAGAGTCGCGACACAGTAGAAGTCTCGTAAAAATGATTGAGGATCCAGACACATTTGCAAATTTATTTGTATACATCGAATACTTATGTACATTTAACCAATCATGATTCGCCTACAAAGGGCCTGGCATGCATTGGTGTGGGACTATACTCCGTTGGGAGTCTTAAAGGCACACGAACAGAAGACGACGTCGAAGAAGAAGAAGAAGAAGAAGAAGAAGAAGAAGAAGAAGAAGAAGCAGCAGCAGAAGGAGCAGCAGCAGAAGCAGCGGGAGCAACAGCAGCAGGAGCAGCAGCAGCAGCAGCAGCATCAACAGCAGAAGCAGCAGTAGCAGAAGAAGAAGAAGAAGAAGAAGAAGAAGAAGAAGAAGAGGAAGAAGAAGAAGAAGCAGGAGGAGGAGGAGGAGGAAAACGAGAAGGAGGAGGAGAAGAAGACGACGACGAAGAAGAAGAATCGATTTTATGACAGACTGAGGGCGAAGCTGATGCAAATAGATTGCGAGTAAAAATAAAAAGACTGAAGCGTTAGAGAAGCCTTCACCAGATAACAGACAAATGTGACATCGTCTGCAAATGGCGTCGTTGCCTCACAGAAAGAACATTGGTACTTGTACCATCGACCGGCTAGCTAGACAGCTCGGCATTGTAAGCACAAGCTTAGTTTAACAAATATTCCACGCGATTTTGATGAAGACCCACTCGATGCCGTTAGTAAATATTCACAGAGAAAATAGCTGTCATTTGCTCAGCATTAATAAAGACAAAGTCGGCTAAAACTGTGAATTTTTGCACAAGCGAACGATAATGGTTTAAGTAACAATGTTAATCACATTCATCACTATCATCAAGATGCGGAGCCTTTCATTGTGAATTTTAACTGGCATGCTTCGGAAATGGTGTCTGTCGTTTACTTGTCGTACAATACTGCATAACAAGTTAGTTGCATGTCCTTTTTTCAGAACATCGCAATCAACCCCAGCATTTATTGACAGTTTATTTAATTTCTGAGCCATTTTCCGTTCAGTAGCTTGCCATTGTTTCTAAGCGGGCGACTCTCATCCCATTGTAAACATCAACGCAAAGCGATCTGCTTTCAGATAACAAGATAATTTTCAGAGCTTGCTCGAAATAGTCCGGGATAGGACAGCCTATGAGAAAGGGAACTGGCCAGCCTACCACACATGCCGTGGTCCTGAATATGTGAAGGCCAAAGACGTCCTACACCAGAGGTAGTATTTGCTATATAAACCGCATTGTTTACAAATACGTGATAAAAGACACTTTGAAGGCAAGAGAATCGGACGTTATCCCATATGACATGGGCTCATTCCGCAGAGTGGCCTGCCAAAAGAACATAAACTGAAGCTCCAGCGACGCCCCCCCCCCTCCCCGAAATAACCGCTTCCGTGAACCGAATGATGGTGTCTGAAAAAGAACTCACGACCTTCACAACGTGAGCCAGAGTATCTGACTTAAATCTACAAGTAAAGTCTCAGCTGCTAGAACCACTTCAAGTGTTGTTTGGTTTACGATGGACTCGTGGTATAATCTAATGGTTGAGGCTCTGTGGTGCAGATTTTTTTTTTTTTTTTTTTTTTCCCGCGTTTCCATCCTGTTTCAGGATATTGCGGTCAACACCAGCATCTTTCAGCTGTATGTTGATTCCTAGGCTAGATTACGCTCATCAGCACGCCACGACTTTCTGAGCGACCGGCTCCATACTCTCATAAGTCACTTTTGCGATTCGAACCACTGCTAATTCTCGTCGCGTCACGTGACGAGAGTATTCGGGGTTAGCGGAGAAAGCTGCTAACCCCTCGGCCACGGAGCCGGTGTGGTGCAGATTAAAATATCAAATACCATTCCAGTATTTTTTTCTGATCATTTCTGCTGGTCGAGTGTCTAGAATACCGGATTCTCCTTCGGGAGACCCAGGTTTGAGTCCTCGGTAAGATGTGGATTATTTCCCGTCGGGGGCAAACATAAAATCCTAACCTGCAAAGTTCGCGGCCACTGCATTAGCCATAAATTTTTCAGTGTCAAGACCAGTACAGAGCTGTTCTACACCGCAAGGTACTACAGTCAGCAGATGACATGCTAGATTTCTGTACAGAGCTGTCCTACACGGCAAGGTACTACAGTCAACAGATGACATGCTAGATTTCTGTACAGAGCTGTCCTACGCCGCAAGGTACTACAGTCAGTAGATGACATGCTAGATTTCTGTACAGAGCTGTTCTACACCGCAAGGTACTACAGTCAGCAGATGACATGCTAGATTTCTGTACAGAGCTGTTCTACACCGCAAGGTACTACAGTCAGCAGATGACATGCTAGATTTCTGTACAGAGCTGTCCTACACGGCAAGGTACTACAGTCAGCAGATGACATGCTAGATTTCTGTACAGAGCTGTCCTACACCGCAAGGTACTACAGTCAGCAGATGACATGCTAGATTTCTGTGTTAAGCCAATTGGAATGTTCAGACCACTGTTATGGTAACAATCAACGTGGGCATTCGTGGTAGTCAGTGGCTAGCACGGTTGCCTCAGGTCCTGTGGTTATATGACCGAATCTCACTTGGGGTTGAATTGTAAAAATATAAGGATCGTTAATTTGAAACCCATTCCAATGGCTTTATTACAAAAGCATGAATGAAATATTAACAGATGTGGTAGAATTAAACAAAGCATTCATTTTGAATGAATTATGCACCATGGATTTGTCAGAAGTCTTCGTAGGCAATAAGGCAAGCATCCCACTGCTTAGGTAGGTGGCGAATGCCGTCCGCAAAAACGGATTGTGGTTGCTCACCGAACCAAGATTTTACCGCATTCATTACGTCTGCATCTGTGTGAAATCGTTGTCCCTTGAGAGCTTTATTTAGAGGTCCGAACAAATGATATTTACAGGGTGACAAATGAGGACTACAGGTTGGATGTTGTAGAATTTCCCACGTCTTCCAAGCTAATACTTCCTGCACAATTTTTGCAACATGCGGACGAGCATTTTCTTGCAACAAAATCACACCACGAAAAAGCATGCCGGGTCGTTTATTCTTGATGGCTTTTTTGCAGCTTGTCTAGTGTTTGCAAGTAGTGGGTAGAGTTGATATTGACACCAGGTTCTTTACTTTAAAGTCGGCCAACAATAGCCCTTCAAGGTAAAAAAAAAATGCGCTCAGCATAACCTTACTAGTCGAAACCTGTAACTTGAAATTTGTTTGGCTTTTGGTGATCCAGCATGCTTCCATTGCATGCTCTCTCTTTTGCTGCTCGGCTCAAAGTGGTGACACCATGATTCATCGCCAGCCACTATACGGAAGCGAAATACATCACCCTCCTCTCTGTAACGCAGCAAGTGGTTCAAACACCATCCCATGCGTTCCTCTTTTTGGTGGTCGGTCAACATCCGTGGTACTCACTGTGAATACACCTTCCGATATTGCAGTTTCTTACGAACGACCTTTTGAATTGTCCCAATTGACACATCAAATTATTTCGCTAGCGAACGTATGCTTCGACAACGGTTCATCTGTACTGCTGCATCAATTTTGGCGAATTTTTTTTCCTGTTTCAACAATATGCGCTTGACCCGGCCGTTAAAGATATGTCGTGAAGATACGTCTTCGACACACATTTGTTACCGTATGCTGCCTGCATTCTCCGATGAATGTCCACTGGTCGACACCCTTCAAATGAAAGAAACTGAATCACCGCTCTTTGAGCTTCTTTGAACGGATTTTGGATCAACCCGGCCATTTTCTCAATGATCAGAAACATAACCTATGCATCATGGGACGATAAGCACTTGCTCTTTTATTAATTGGTCAGTACTTATCACTTGACTATGGCATGATCATGCTGAACGTGCGCAATTACGCGTGGTGCGGCACGAACGGATTTCAAATGAACGCTCCTAATATAATTGGGCTCCTAATTCCACCTAGTCTACAAGGAATACCAGGGAATGTCATGGGAAGTCAAGGGGGACGGTGTGATGTTGACATCACCCACCAAGTGCCGATTAGTTTGTACAATAGGGGCCTAGCTGTATGTGCTTTGACATTGTCCATATCCTCACCGGGTGTCGATAGGATGGCTGTCATGTTCTTTTCAGGGCCCATTCCCCCCGGGTTCAAGAATGACATCCAGCTCACGCCTGTGGCTCCTGGTAGCTGCGTCAGTGTGCCCCCCCCCCCACAACATCTGTGTCAGGCCGGCAAAACTAGGCGAGGGTTATCGATTCTGCGTCAAACCAATCGGTGAACAAGGGTATGCCTACCCAGCATATGAAAACAGGATTCGGCAGACTGCGCGGAAGAAATCATCGAGGATTCAACGTGCAAGACGGCGTTTACATGCAAAGCGTTGTGAAACGTAATGAGCACATCAAACATGTAGAGCGTCCTGGTCATCCACTGCACATGTAGTCGTCTCCAGATGTCTTGACTAGTCTTGTCACTGGATTCAGATGGTCTCAGGCAAGAGTGTATGGTCGACGAATTGCGCTACTCTTCCTCACTTTAATCCAATTCACCGCGAGTCATTCTTAACATTTCGAGTCAAAATAGGCCTTACCAGTCTTCTTAGAATTCACGGCTCCAGACTTTCAACCCCACTGGATGAAATGAATAGCAATCATCATTCTTGATGGACAAACACCAATAAGGGTCTGGCTTTATTACTTTGTCGCCGAACACACCCTTCACCGGATGCCAATACGACAATAATAATATTGGTCTAGCACCATATGCCTAAATCCTCTAAGGCGTAAACAGGTTTGGTTTATCTACTTACAATATGGCGGTTTAAGGAATTTTTTATATGTTTATACTCGCCATCGCCCGGATATCCGAAGGAAGAGTTTCATTATTTCTGGTGTTGAACTCTTGTTTGTAGTTCTCTGTATCTTTTACCACGATCCGTGAACATTCGATATAAAATGTAGGTGGCCTAAATTTCTTAACGCTTCTAGCGCCATTTCTCCTATTTCGTCTCGTATGTATGAAAGAAACCGGCAGCTTTATTACACGTTCTCCAGCTACAGCTTTTCAAGCTCATTGCAGCGGAAAACATTGCCGTAGTTTCTTTCATAAAACATTTTCATTTTCCATTGAAGTCGCGTGTGAATATGGACAAAACTGAAAGATTTCATTGGTCTGTATCAGCTTTCCGGGCTAGATCAGGAAACAACTCTCCCGACGCTTATTTTCCCCTTTTAACATAATATTAAAAACAGAAGTTAACACCGGGGACAATGATTTACTTTTTTTCTGCAACAATGCACTTCTATGGAGTTCGTGCTCCGGTCTGTCTTATAGTTTCAAGGTGGTCTAAATCAGCTACGCTTTTATGCAGTGGCGTCCTTAAGTTGTGACAAACAGACTAGTTTCAATACAAGGCGACTTCTTTACGAGCAGGTTCTAACGAAGACTAATTTTTCTTGTTGAAATGCAACGTAGCGCGACACCTTCGGGAATGGTTGGTGGGGTTGAGAAATGTCCATGTTTACCACAGCATGACTAACGTGGCTTTATGTAGATGTTTGACGTGATGTCTCTGCCATGTTATGAAGCGTTGGTAAGTCTAGACCAAAGGAAATAAATCGTGTACCTAATGCGGGAACGGTAAAGAGGTGGGGGTGGGGGGGCGTCTACGATACAAGTAAACTCACTTTCAGTAATGATAGGGGACACCGTGGATGAGAGGGTACTGTGTTCGTGTCAGGATCAGAAGGTGCCGGGTTCTGGGAAATAGGGCTGAGGATTCCCCCCCCCCCCCCCCCAACAACGACTGGTATCTGGTCGTATCCCTTGGGTAGTGAGATCGAATGTCTAGCCTTCTCGGATCATCATCCAGTGCCTTGCCGGATGGCGTGGGCGATCATGCCTCTCTACAAATTACAATCTGCAACATCGTGGATCGATTCGTGTTGTGACTCCATTCCGTGCCATGACACGAGGCTGTCAAGAATATTCTCACACTGTCTTCCTCTATCTCTCTTTCTGCAAATCTTTCCGGTTGTCACAGCATGTCCCAGGTTTTGTCTTCTCATAACGTAGCAAACTATGACTGCCTCTGTCTGATGTTTGTAATAAGTTGTCTTTGCGACTCAGCTTCCATTAAAACGTCCTGATTGCTCATTTTGGTATTCTTCTATAAAACCACATCTCTAAGACTTCTTGGATAAGGGCGCAAACAGGAGATCGCTATGCAAGTTGTAAAATAAACCATAAAAAATGTCCGGAAGCAGAAATCTGCGATGTGTCTGTGTTAGGATCATGACATTGTGTAGGCTCCAATGCACAGATGAATTGGTGGTCAGTTTTTCTGTCAGTTAGTGTTATGTCGACCGCAGGCGTCGAACTCTCGTCCGACCGCGTTTGTGCAAGTTGTGCACGTCACAAGTCCACGGCAGTTGGACATTGCTAAAATAAGCCACGAGGCCACTGCCCTTGCAACATTGTTAGGACAAATGGCCATACCCAAGGGTAGATTGAGCTCGTTACCTTGGCTGGAATCTGTCTTGAGCAGTGATTCTCAACCGATAGGGAATTTCCCCCTCCCCTTAGGGAAATTTTATAGTTTCCGGGTGTGTGTGTGGGGGGGGGGAGGGGGGGGGGGTGGGGAAATTAAAACCACAGATTGGCAGACTCAAGCCTGCTTTAGAACTTCGCAAAACGCGATCGTCCCCCTTTCTTGAATTATGTACGAGCGTGTGTGTGTGTGCTCTCGCGCACGCGCGCGCGCGCTAACACACACACACACACACACACACACACACATAATCTGACTTAAGATAGACCCAGCAAGTCACACAATCTCACTCGTTCGGTGAATTCACAAGAGTATATAATTTCAATAAAGACCAGTTAGACGTTGGTGAGAATAACGGTGTAGAAAATCATAAATGAAATTGTTCTTGAAAAGAATCTGTTTGATTTAGAATTGTTGGTGTCTGTATGTGAATGCCATCATGTCGTGTCCTCCTTTAAAGTGTCGTCCCTGGAGTGAAGAGAGTCAACACCCACATTATAATATTTTTCTTTCCTACCAATATCCTGGAGAATCCACCAGCTTCCGTCCAACACACTCCATCAGCCTGTGGACACCTTTCCTATCACTCTCTCACTGTCGTACTATGCCCCCTCTCATACTTTCCCAACGCAACATACTCAACAACTCTTGCTTCTAAAAATTAATACAGCTTAATTTATTAAAAGAAAAGTGTAACGTATATGAGACGTGTATGTGAAGAAAATGTGTGACGTGTTCTATAAAGTGTGTAGAATCGGACTCTCAGACAACAACCCAGTCAGCTCATCCTAGCAAGGCTAGACCACAGCACGTTACGTCAGAACAGGTACATCTCACCCAGTGCCGAAACCATCTTGCCGGATACTGACTTGTCTCTGTAGACCTCTGGTAATCCCATTTCATGATCATCCGAAATAGACACCGGTGGTAATAACAGTTAATCATGGACCGGTTGCACCCTACACAATGTCCGTTCCTATCGTTCCTCAATAATGCACAAGTCCTTTATAGTGTGTACACAGTTATTAATGTTAATTGTTAATGTACTTGATCCTAACTCGTGTCTATCTAGCCTCAAGTATCATGTCTTGTGTTCTATTACACGAGATTATATCACACTATGTAACTATTATAATTAATGTTCTCGGTTAGTTACTACTGTCTGATGCTGTGTGGTGCATCAACAATCATCACCCCTCTTTGGTGAATCATCTTCCTTCTAGCTTTAGTTACGTTCTGTACGAAACTTTATTGACTGTTCCACTGGTGTTCTTCCGAATGGGATTTGAACCTTTCCTAAAAACTTGTTGAGTTTCCTCGGGATCTGGTAGGGAACCTAGGATAGAAACAACACATCTGGTGATAGTACTAGTCACTGATCCTACCGGCTGAGTGTAAGCCTATTGCCTTGCTTAATGATCTTTAGCTAACTAAACTTTGTCATAGAGCAGATTAGCTACCCACCTAGGGCCGAATCAGGCTATGACAAGGAAAGACCAATACAGAGTGCAAAACCCCAGCGGGCAATTTCCCCGTCTCCCAATTATCCATCATTACTCTATTCTTAACTAGCATAGCTTATCACCACTACACTACTCTAGTCTAACACGGCTACTGCCTAAAGTAATTAGAACTAATATTATAATAGGTTATACCTTAAATGGCACTACTGCAGTCCTATCAATCATATCTACATCTGCCATTATAGGCACGTGTAAAATTAAGTCATCAATTAACACACGGTAGATATTATTTCCACTAAGCACTGCAGTGCCATTGCACTCCGACTAGAGCCACATTTTCAAGTCCCCCTAGTTGGCCCCAACTCGGGTTTATATGGCAAACTCCCAAAGTTGGCCACGTGACGTTATCCTTTATGCCCACACAGGTGGCACATTGGGCAGATAATCCCCTGTCAGGGATCCCTCCCCCCCCTCTGGCTCCATCAATGTTAGATTTGTCATCACTGGTTTTGACATCCAAAACAATCTAAAGAGTTACTGTAGAGTTCCAACAAAGGGTTTCGATACCAAGTTGCCAATCATGGTTTTCCAAACAACCTTACATTGTACACGTGACGTTGTTGATGTCCGGCAGGTGTTCCACTGTTTCCCATAACAAGCCCTCAACTTTCTGTCATGTGGTGACAGTCAAAACCGCCATTCCGTCTGATGTCCGGAACTATAGATGACAGACGGAACTATTTTCTTCCGAGCTGAGTACTTCCGCTTCCAATCTGACTTGTTTATAATCTGTCAAAGCGATGTATGATTCAGCTCATTCACTTCCTCTACACATCTGCAACTGTTAATTTTTGCCCGACATGTGATGGCCGACATCCGATTGCCACCATGATCCCACGGGTTCCATCTGTATTCAAATGTTGACAAACTGTCAAAGCAATGCCGGGATTTGTCTCAATCACCACCGAATGTGTATATTTGCCGATCCGATGTAACCCGTGCAGCTGTGTTTACTCTGTTAGTACGACTGTTGTGGCCTAGAAAATATACGCCAAGCAAACTTCGGTATTATCATTATCTGGTTAACTCATGGCGATCTCGTGACATAGGCCCCCTCTTAAGAGAATAGTCCATCTCACTCTTCTCCACCGTGAGTTTAATCCAGATGATTCATTCTTCTTCTTCTGGAGCTGGGTGTCTTGACAAGAAATCCTCTCCAACATTTTCTTTCCCAGGAATGTACTCCACTGTGAAGTTATAGGGTTGAAGTAACAACGACCACCGCATCAAACGTTGCGTTGAGCTTCTGAGAAGTAGCTAGGAACATCAGGGGCTGATGATCCGACTGGACCCGGAACTTAACTGCATACAAATAGGGCTGGAATTTTTGCACTGCCCATACGAGAGACAAGCACTTTCTCTCGACGGTTGAATAATTCCTCTCCGCCTGTAGTAATTTCTTGCTTGCGTATGCCACAGGTTTCAAAACCGAAGCATCGTCCTTTCCTTCCTGTAACAAAGTGGCTCCAATTCCAATCGCACTCGCATCTGTTCTCAACACAAAGGGTTTGGAAAGGTCAGGGAGCTGTAATACAGATTTGCTGACCAAGGCCTCCTTTAACTGACTATAGGCATTTTCACATTCTGGTGTCCAAATGATTTGATCCGGGAATCCCCTTTTCAAGGTTTCCGTCAATGGAGCTCCCAGTTCAGTGAAATGTGGGATAAATTTGTGGTAGAACCCACACAACGAGAGAAAAGATCGCACATCCTTCTTCGTTTTTGGCCTTGGTGCATTTCTGATTTTCTCCAGGTTCTTCTCTTCTGGGACAATGTGTCCTGGAGTGATGGTGTGACCTAGAAATTCCAGAGTCTGGTAACCAATCATGCACTTGGTTGGACGAGCAGTAAGCCCTGCTTCCTTGAGCCTATTAAACACTCTCCAAGGATTGTAAGTGGTCATCCAAGCTGCCACTGGAAATCAGAATATAATCTATGAATGAGATTATGGATGGATCCTGTAACGGATCTAGTAAAGTCCTCATCATGCGTGTAAACACACTAGGTGCATTGCTGAGTCCAAAGGGCATGACCTTGAATTAGTAGTGTCCACTGGGTGTACTGAAAGCCAACAGTGGTCGAATCTCCGGTTTGACTGGTATCTGATAGTAACCCCGACTCAGATCCACCTTTGAAAAGTACCGAGCCTTATGGAGCCTAGCGAATAACTGGGTTGGATTCGGCAAAGGTTCCACGTGAAATTGTGTGTGACTGTTCAGAAGTCGGTAATCTATACACAACCTGTGTTCTCCACTTGGTTTCCGTAACAAAACTACCCCTGCATTGTATGGGGATGTGGATGGTGCAATCACGTCATCCTCCAGCAGTTTCTGTATTTCTTCCTCCAGGGCCTTATCTTTAGAGAATGGCACTGGGTAAACCTTTTGACGAACAGGTTCCTGCGTGGTCAAAGTCATCTCGAACTCAACCAACCTCGTTCGTCCTGGTTTATCAGTCAGTATCTCCTTATGAGACTTGAGAACCTGGGTTATCCTTTCCCTCTCCTGGGAGGTCAGATCAGGGTTCACTTGCACATTCGTATAGGTTTCCTGGTGTACCAAGGGATATTCCCTGCCCTCGCTGGTTCCCACTTCTGTCTCCACTGCAACAGCCATTGCCATGAGGTGAGCTGCCTTGTCTCCGGGTCTCTCTTCGTATTTCCGCAAGAGGTTGATATGGAAAATCTTCGACTTTCTCCGGATCCGGATCTGATAGTTGGTTCTGGATATCACCCTTTCGACGGGAAATGGTCCTTGCCAACCTATCTCCAGTTTGTTGTTTCCTGTAGGGAGTAGCAACAAGACTTTGTCTCCCACCTCTAGAGATCTTTCTTTAGACCTACGGTTGTAGTAAGCCGCATGTCTTTTCCTGGCCTTTTTCAAGTTTTGATTTGCCAGAGTCCATCCCTTGTGGAGTTTTTCTTTCAGTTCCTCCACGTATTTATAGGATGAGATCACTTCTTCTGACGTCCCCTCTTCAGTCCAACTCCTCAACATGGCTTCCAACGGTCCTTTGATTGGACGACCAAACAGCAACGTAGCGGGTGGTAGTCCTATTGAGCCATGAGGAACTTCCCGATAGGCAAAGAGTGCTGCTGGGATATATTCATCCCACCTATCAGGTTTTTCCTGCGCTAGTTTCCTGAGCATTGTCATCAACGTGCCGTTGAAACGCTCTACTTGTCCATTGGCTTGAGGGTGGTAAGGGCTGGTATGTATGTGGTTAGAGGAAACACCCTAAATACCTCCTCCATGAGTTTTCCACAAACTGAGACCCATTGTCCATCAGAATTTGATCCGGAAAGCCTAATCTGGTAAGGCCTCCATCAGTGCGTCCGCCACTCTTTTCGAGTCAATCGTGGTCAACGGTATGGCTTCACCCCACATTGTACAGCAATCCACCATTGTGAGTATATACATGTTCCTCTTCCTAGTCCTGGGAAGTGGACCCACGATATCGATGGCTACCCTCTCGAAAGGAGAGTTCATGATGGGCATCTCACCCAACACCACCGGTGCTGTCCAGTGTTTCGGTGCCACCCTCTGGCACTCAGGGCATGACTTCACATACCGACGCACATCATCTGTCATTCCCGGCCAATAGTAATAGCAGGAAATCCGCTGCATGGTGGCGGCAATACCCATGTGTCCACTAAAGGAGATGATATGCCCCATATGAAGAATCTGGGACCGGTGAGCTTTCGGGACGACCAACTGACCGTATAGGTTGTCTCCCCTTCCTGCTCTCCTGTAGAGTATCCTATTCTTCATGTAGTACTGCCCCCGTCCTGGTGGATCAGCACTTTTCTGCAGCTTTTTGTAGCAAGAACGTAAAGTATCATCCTCACGCTGGGCAGTTCGTAGCTCCCCCGGCATTGGGTTAGTCACAATTGCGTCTGCCTCTTCCGTTTTCGTCTGAGAGCGAGTCTGCATTGCTCTCATATGGATTGGCTCCCTGGGCATTCCCAGAAAGACATACCGGCAACCGACGATGACTGGACAAATGGGATCGGTCAATACAGCGGCCTTGATGGTGCCGGTGACGTACCTTGACCGAATCTCCACATTAGCAATGGGCAACTTCATGACTACAGCACTCTTCTGTGCAGGCTGTATCTCCATGGTTTCACCTGTGAATTGTTCTGGATGTACCAGATCCGCAGAAATCACGGCCTCCCCGTCCAGTCCTGTGTCGTATAAACACTCCACTTGACGACCGTTAACCTCTACCAATTCCACTACAGGTGGTATTTCCTGGTCTGGAGTCTCTTCCTCGGCCTCGACCTGTTCGGTGGGCGCCACCTTAGGTTTCCCGGGGCACACGACGAATTGAGTGTCTCCTGACTTTCCCCTGCAGTCAATAGCATTGTGCGTGTTTGACTTGCATTGGTTGCACCATTTCCCTGTCCTATATTTTCTATTGTTGGACTTGAGTGAGCTCTCCTGGTGGCGAGCTTCCTTGTTGACCTTGGCATTTTCCGTGATAACCTCCTTGGAAGTCACTTGACATGCTGCGAAGTGAGGGTTCTTAGCCTTCGATTTGCAGTCCCTCGTATTGTGCGAGGGTGACTTACAAATTGAACACCACTTCTCCGACCATGGTCGTTTTGGTGTAGAGCTTGGAGTGCTCTTGCTTCCCTCCTTCTTCTTCTCTGAACTATCCTCTGATTTTTGCACATAAGGTTCCCACTTTTTGGTTCCTGAGTTTTTGGCTTTCTTCTTGTCATGTTTCTCTTGACTTTTGGTGGAAAGGTTTTCCCCTGCCTCCCCATGTACCTCGACGAACCGGTCTGCTAATTTAGTCACGAGGTCAATATGTTCCGCTCCTTGTTCTCCCAGGAACGTCCCTGAGAGGTTTAGACATTTGCTTCTTCAGCTGGTCGACCACCATGAGCTCTTCCAGACTCTCATAGTCATGTGCGAACCCAGCCAAATCCATCCACTTATGGAGATAAGATTTTAGACGCAAACTGTAGGCGGCGAACAACTCCCCCGGTTGTCGTGTCGCTGCTTGAAATTTTTTCCGGTAGGTATGTGACGTAACCTCGAATCGTTTCAGCAGAGCCGTCTTTAACTCGTCATAATTGTTCTCATGTCCTGGTGGCAGGCGAGAATAAACCTCGTAGCCGGTCCCGCGTAATCCCTGGGATAGCTTAAGATTCCATTTGTTACGCTCCAGACCCATAGCAACAGACATAGCCTCGAAGCGTTGAAGGTACTGGTCAATCTTCTCTTTGTCCTCCTCGTAGACCGCTAAAGGAAACTTCATAGCATGGTACCCATGTCCACCTACTGGTGTTGAGCCTGGGATGGAGGAACCTCCAACTGCTCCCTCAGTTTCTCCATTAGATTGACTCTTCAACTCGAGTTCCCTCATCCGGTACTCGTGCTCACTTTTCTGTGCTTCCTGTTCAGCTTCTAATTTCCTAGCTGCTTGCTGAGCTTCAAATTTCCTAGCTGCTTGCTCAGCTTCAAATTTCTTAGCTGCTTGCTCAGCTTCCAATTTCTTAGCTGCTTGCTCAGCTTCCAATTTCTTAGCTGCTTGCTCAGCTTCCAATTTCTTAGCTGCTTGCTCAGCTTCCAATTTCTTAGCTGCTTGCTCAGCTTCCAATTTCTTAGCTGCTTGTTCCAACTCCATCCTTCTCAATTCCAACTCGGCCTTTCGATCTTCCCGTTCTGCTTGACGATACTCTCTCTCTCCACTTCCTTTATGTAATCCGTTAGAGCAGAACCCGCCAATCCCATTTCTTCCCCCTTTGCCTTTAATTCTGCTGTGCTAAGTTTAGGGGTGGCCATTATACAGAGAGGTAAGCTAGCAGGTCAAGTACAATATACTGCAAATTACTATACAGATATATGAACAAGTACTATAAATCTAGATATTACCACACACAGCACATTCACTCAGTGACAAGAGTAGAATCAGGACCACAGACCTATGCAGACGTGTGAAGTGTGAACAGGTAAGATATTAGTCCTAACCCCTATCCACATTCACTCTAGCTGGATTCTCCAATATGATATCTCCCTCTTATAACTAAGGATCCCGTGTCAAAAGACCCCGTTGTCAGAAGATCCCCCTGTCAAAGGTTCCTGCTTGCAGGAGATCTCGCTGTCCAAGGATTCCGTTTACGGGAGATCCCGCTGTCCAAGGATTCCGTTTACGGAAGATCCCGCTGTCCAAAGATTCCGTTTACGAGAGATCCCGCTGTCCCAAGATCCCGGACGAGCTCCCAATAATGTCGTGTCCTCCTTTAAAGTGTCGTCCCTGGAGTGAAGAGAGTCAACACCCACATTATAATATTTTTCGTTCCTACCAATATCCTGGAGAATCCACCAGCTTCCGTCCAACACACTCCATCAGCCTGTGGACACCTTCCTATCACTCTCTCACTGTCGTACTATGCCCCCTCTCATACTTTCCCAACGCAACATACTCAACAACTCTTGCTTCTAAAAATTAATACAGCTTAATTTATTAAAAGAAAAGTGTAACGTATATGAGACGTGTATGTGAAGAAAATGTGTGACGTGTTCTATAAAGTGTGTAGAATCGGACTCTCAGACAACAACCCAGTCAGCTCATCCTAGCAAGGCTAGACCACAGCACGTTACGTCAGAACAGGTACATCTCACCCAGTGCCGAAACCATCTTGCCGGATACTGACTTGTCTCTGTAGACCTCTGGTAATCCCATTTCATGATCATCCGAAATAGACACTGGTGGTAATAACAGTTAATCATGGACCGGTTGCACCCTACACAATGTCCGTTCCTATCGTTCCTCAATAATGCACAAGTCCTTTATAGTGTGTACACAGTTATTAATGTTAATTGTTAATGTACTTGATCCTAACTCGTGTCTATCTAGCCTCAAGTATCATGTCTTGTGTTCTATTACACAAGATTATATCACACTATGTAACTATTATAATTAATGTTCTCGGTTAGTTACTACTGTCTGATGCTGTGTGGTGCATCAACAATCATCACCCCTCTTTGGTGAATCATCTTCCTTCTAGCTTTAGTTACGTTCTGTACGAAACTTTATTGGCTGTTCCACTGGTGTTCTTCCGAATGGGATTTGAACCTTTCCTAAAAACTTGAGTTTCCTCGGATCTGGTAGGGAACCTAGGATAGAAACAACACATCTGGTGATAGTACTAGTCACTGATCCTACCGGCTGAGTGTAAGCCTATTGCCTTGCTTAATGATCTTTAGCTAACTAAACTTTGTCATAGAGCAGATTAGCTACCCACCTAGGGCCGAATCAGGCTATGACAAGGAAAGACCAATACAGAGTGCAAAACCCCAGCGGGCAATTTCCCCGTCTCCCAATTATCCATCATTACTCTATTCTTAACTAGCATAGCTTATCACCACTACACTACTCTAGTCTAACACGGCTACTGCCTAAAGTAATTAGAACTAATATTATAATAGGTTATACCTTAAATGGCACTACTGCAGTCCTATCAATCATATCTACATCTGCCATTATAGGCACGTGTAAAATTAAGTCACCAATTAACACACGGTAGATATTATTTCCACTAAGCACTGCAGTGCCATTGCACTCCGACTAGAGCCACATTTTCAAGTCCCCCTAGTTGGCCCCAACTCGGGTTTATATGGCAAACTCCCAAAGTTGGCCACGTGACGTTATCCTTTATGCCCACACAGGTGGCACATTGGGCAGATAATCCCCTGTCAGGGATCCCCCCCCCCCCTCTGGCTCCATCAATGTTAGATTTGTCATCACTGGTTTTGACATCCAAAACAATCTAAAGAGTTACTGTAGAGTTCCAACAAAGGGTTTCGATACCAAGCTGCCAATCATGGTTTTCCAAACAACCTTACATTGTACACGTGACGTTGTTAATGTCCGGCAGGTGTTCCACTGTTTCCCATAACAAGCCCTCAACTTTCTGTCATGTGGTGACAGTCAAAACCGCCATTCCGTCTGATGTCCGGAACTATAGATGACAGACGGAACTATTTTCTTCCGAGCTGAGTACTTCCGCTTCCAATCTGACTTGTTTATAATCTGTCAAAGCGATGTATGATTCAGCTCATTCACTTCCTCTACACATCTGCAACTGTTAATTTTTGCCCGACATGTGATGGCCGACATCCGATTGCCACCATGATCCCACGGGTTCCATCTGTATTCAAATGTTGACAAACTGTCAAAGCGATGCCGGGATTTGTCTCAATCACCACCGAATGTGTATATTTGCCGATCCGATGTAACCCGTGCAGCTGTGTTTACTCTGTTAGTACGACTGTTGTGGCCTAGAAAATATACGCCAAACAAACTTCGGTATTATCATTATCTGGTTAATTCATGGCGATCTCGTGACACATCATTAAATGGTGGATCACGTTGAATGTCGTAAATGAATGTTTGTCGGTGTCTGAACTGAAAAACAGCCAGTTTCCTCTCCCTTGAAATGATGATATAAGGGTATACAGACGAAGACTAACTTTCACTTCCCCACGACACAGTATTCAACACAGCCACTTCTTTGTAATTTTCTCAGGATGCTGAGAAGTCCAGCTACCGGCTCACATTGATAGTACACTTGCCGATCGTTTAATTGAATTTAAAAAAACAAACAAACACGAGCTGTAGAAAAAAGGGGATTCCAGCAATAGACAGAAGGATAACCAGGTGAGTACTTCCAGCTATACCCAGACGTTGACCCTGACGCCTCATTATCCACTATTATTTAACTCAAGATCTCCTTCAGATCGAAAATACCAGATCAACAGACGACCTGCTACAATCAGACCCCATCCCTTCTGACAAGAGATAGTTTTCCAAATATGATCCAAGACAAAGAACTACTGGCCTTCGATAATAATCCTAAATAGAATTGTAACAGTGAACCTAATTCATCTTCCTCTCAAAAACAGTTCTCATAGTATGTTAAAACACTCCACACACACAAAAAAAACAGGGACAATAGATATCAAAGCAACCCAAAAGAAACTTAGTATTCAGAATGTTCCCGGTTACGCCCCGAGAAAGGAGTCAATCGATTTCTATTCACCTATCTTGCTATCTCTTACATGTTTCAGGATCCCAAAGAGCCCAAGAAAACTAATATAGCAGAATGTTGAAAGCCCCTTTTTCCACCCGATGGAAACTGATGGTTGACCAACCAGGGCAGAAACGTAATGAAGCACTTGCATTTATTTGTTCTTTCATAGGAAAAAAGGATGTCAGATCTGGATAACCACCTAGGACGATAGATTATACCACGGGGCTTCAAATGAGAACTGTACATGTTTCTTTTAAAAAAAAATATATTTTCAATAAGTAAAGAATAAATGTATCATTTTCGATGCAGTCCCCACTGCGTTCAACGCAAGTCCCTCCAGAACCGATAAAGTGCTTGGATTCCTGTAGAAAAAAGTCTCTGGGGTCACTATTCGGTGTGCCTAACCCGTTCGTGAACAGCCTGCCATAGAAGTCACACCGTTTTGAAACTTCCTACTCCACTCATATACTTGCCGGACTGACAGGCATGCAGCGCCATATTTGACTTTTATTCGCCGATGAATGTCTATAGGTTTCACTCATTCACTGATTTCAAAAAAAAAAAAAAAAAAACACAACAGTTAAAAGAACGCTGCTCCTCTTTGGTACATGTCAAAAGTGGAGCGACCGTCTTGAAGCTGTCCTTATGACGTTACCGTGTTTGTCTGTACCGTGATACCACAAGCTTAACACTCTTGACACCCATAACAACAATATTGACAGGTTACAAGGCAATGACATGGCTATTGTATCACACATTTAAAGTTTTCATTTAACGACCCCTCGTATGCTTACCTTGCGAATAGAACAAAACTCATAAATGGAACTGGTCAAAGTTCCAGAGAAAGAATCTTGTGTTACTGATCACACAATCCACATGTTCTCTTCCCTGACCAAAAAGCAACTGACAATAGTTAGCAACCTTACTCATAACTTTGGTGCCACGCTTACTGCGGTCAGTCAGCGCTCAGTGAAGGAGAGAACAACGGAGATTTCCTACTCCAGTAAGATGCACACTAGCCGAAAGAAAGACATACCAGCACAATATATATCAATGTAATAATTATAATATACAAAAGTAAACATAAACATGGTATATTATTAATCACCAGGGAATATCAGTATTACCCCTGGTAGGCGATGCTACAGCAGAAATTACTGTATGAATGTGATTCAGCAGACTCGAGACTGGCTGATTCTGTGACAAGGACATTTACTCGTTAGGTTGCATTTCCTCGCACTAGTGTAAGGCCTTTAAACTCCCAATTGCGCTCCTCCACCTGAAGCCGTTGGCACAATGTGAGGTGACGGGTTTGGTGAGGGCCTCCCAACATTCAGCGCTACAGTGAGCAAGTATTACCGCCTACTGTCATGAGGTAGATGAGTCATATCACCTGTCTTACAAGTTACGCATAATCGTTCCCAAAATATGTCGTTTCAGCGATAGTTCGTAATAGGGAAAAAAACCCATTATACATAACTAACAAGAACACGAGTAAGGCATCACAAAAATAAAAATAAAACAAACAAACAAACAAACAAACTACAGTTACATTGTATTAATATGCTGTAAACGAACAATAAACATGACACAAGTAGAATGGGGTGAGATATGAGGTACTGGGCCACCAGCAAAATGAGGTGGAAATTAAACAGAAGTCGAAAATAATGAAAAATATCGGGGAGTGATGTGCGGTCGAAGAAACAGGAGAAAACACTGTCAAAGTTGAGGAGAGATGAGGTGTAATGTGGTCCAACAAGAGAGGCGAGGCCTTGGAGAGCACTGGTGATAAGAGGAAGGGCAAACCGATACGAGGCAGGAGAAGGATATCGACCACATCAGATCGCCTAAATATCAGTCTGCGGGCTGGCTACCTTGATGATGGTGATACTGTTCATGGTGGTGATGGTGCTGATGATATGGTGATGCTAATGATGATGCTGAAGATTATGATGGAATGAATCAAGTGGTTTATAGGGTTATACTTAATGTAATGGAAACATGTGAAGAAGGCCAACAAATGAAATGATTAGTGATATTTGAAGTTCCCAAAGTCTATTTCAGAACATAAAAAGACATTGCAGAATCATAGAATCATTGCATGGCGCTAATGCGACAGCCGAGTGGTCAGGGATTCAGTCCACTAATTATGTGTTGCAGGAGTGCCCAACATGTGCAGAACTGAGAAATTGTTTTGGCCTGCACCCGTTCCATTAGACGACAGACATTGTGCAGATGTCAACAAGCTCAGGTTGATTGCTGCTGTCTCTGCATTGATTCACATCGACGTCTGGAGGTGTATGAAGAAGACGACCCACCAGTATGTTTAATGGAGAAGTTTGGCGTGGCTGAGAGGTTTAAAGCGCTTAAGCTTTCTTTTAGACGGCTGCGTAGTAGGTTCTTTCCACACGCCGACCAGTTGGACGCATATGTTGACTACTCGTTCAGAAAGCCATGGCAAGCTAAAGTCCTGTACAGGACGTTGCAATCAACTCCAGCATTTATTGGCTGCTTGTGATTTACTAGGCAATTTTAATTCAGTACTTGTTTCTCTTAACGGCCGCCGTCTCATACCATTGAAATCAACGCTATCGCTTTCTGAAACGAGAAGTCAACATTAAGTCCATTTTACTGGCGCTGTTATCGAACCCACTACGCCGCCGACTACTGAATGTATCATTGCCTAGAAAACAGCCAATGGATGTGAGTGCAACATCCTGTAACAAACATATTTTTTTTATATTGTTATAGTATTGACATAGCTTCTAGTTGAATAGGAGCAGGCCGAATATTCAATGTTTAAACTTATAAACTACCCCAGGCAAATATACTTATAAAATGTGTCATTTATGCATACCTCGATCATAAGTAGAGCTTGCACTACGATGTGATTGCCCTTGTGTGATCAATGGGAAGAGACTGGATCCTATTCGGAGATATCCACGTGCAATGAAATTGAACGTTTACCAAATCGAAAACCGAGTCAAGCTTCACACAATTGATTCTAAGAACTTTTGTGCAAAGGAAAATTGACAAGGAAGGGATCTAGTCTCCCCGCATATTATGCAAAGGCCTATGAAGTCACACCTTCTGACAGGTTCTCCGTGGTTCATGCACTTTTTGTTTGTAAAGTTACAGTGTAGTTAGTGTTCTTGTTAAGGGAAGTGAAACTACAGAACACCGTTTGATTCAGTAGTCAGGTGACCGGTCTGTCATAACGGCGTGACCTAGGAGGGCTGTTAATTCAGTTGTCAGGTGACATCTGTGGTGATCGTGTGACCGAGGTGACCCGTTAGTTCAGTACGTCGGGTGATACGTCTGCCGCGACAACGTGATCCAAGTGCAGTTATCTCTGTTGTCAGAGTCTACCTGTCCTAGGTGAACTGTTAATTCGCCTGTCAGATGACCAGGTTGTAGTAACTTCGAGACATAGGTGAGTATTTATTTCCGCTGTCAGGTGACAGGTGTGTAGTGACAGCTTGACCGTTACTTTATCTATTCCCGCTGTCAGGTGACAGGTTTATAGTGACAGCTTGACCGTTACTCCTGTTGTCAAGGGACTGGCCTGATAAGACAAAGAGTTCCAGGTGCAACATTAGTTACCCAGTGACACCAGTGTCGCCGGATCAACATTAGTTACCCAGTGACACCAGTGTCGCCGGATCATTTGCTTCCCTTGCTCGCTTTGAACTAGAGCGTAGTCTATACACAGCAACTACTACTATAAAAAAGCTGATTTTTGCCTTCTCTGTTACCAATGCCCCCCCCCCCCCCATCTAGCGGACCCACCCCGTCTTCTGAGGTACTTGTATTTAACGTCTCACAAACCCGTAAGTAAGCTCCGACAGACTGGTAGCTAGACGTGTGTCTGCCCATCGTGTGGTCATGGGTTCAAATGCAGAATTTTAGAATTGAACTGGACTCTCAGCTCTACCCAGCCTGAAATGTTGAGCAGCAACGGCGACCGGCCTGGCATTGACCACATGGACCCTAGAGTGCCTACTGGTGTATACAAATATGGGTCTGGCACCATTTTACACGGTATGACAGATGACGTGTAAAGGCTGCCTTTACTTACACCCACAAGTCTTTTAAAAGCTATAGTCAGAAACCGGTCGTTGTAACATTGAAAGCAAACTCTTTCAAATCCAGGTCACGTTTTCGGGAGCAGAAATAGGGCCGTCCTCACTATCACCCAAGTAGACTGTCTTTAGATTCATTGATAAAGTTTATTGAGAAAGGAAAGAAAAGAACGGTGTAGGTGAAGAAAGAAAGAGGACACCCACTTAGTAATATGTGAATGAAGTTGAGGGGGGAGGAGAAGAGAACGATGATCGGTTTCTCCCCTTCAGAAGTCTGGCTGTATGCCAGTCTGTTTGCCAACTCCAGTCGTGTCGATTGGCTAGCGACCCTAGGACTGTTTGTCGTAGATTTGGTTTCGGTCGTAGAGAATAGTAGCAGTGTTACCGGGTCTACGTGACTGCAAGCAGGAGTAACGCCATCCGCTCAAACGTGTTTATTGGGACACGTTTAGATTCCCTAACACACAGCAATATACAGCTTGGACCGTGTGCTGTCGATCCAATGATTTACTTCTGCAAGAATAAGATTAGTGAGATATTTAGCGGTGACTATGTCTCCGACTTGACATGGACAAAAGCCCGGCTAGTTAAAATCATCATCAAGAACCCTCCCATCTGGCCTAGGCGTCCAGTCTGTCTCCACAGATCTCCGTCCTTTATGTCCTGGATCAACTCCGGTGATGATATTCACTGTCTCAGTCCACCCAGTCTCACTTCTCTCGGCCTACCTCTGCCTCTTTTCGACATATGTCTCCAGTTGTTAGATGTTTTTCAGTGTCTCTCTTCTTATGACATGACCAAACATGATTGTTTGTCTGTGGTGTCTTATAGTTGTATATAATGTTATACTTTCATTAGCCTACAGGCGATTATTGTTATTTGCTCTGGCAGTCCAGTATTGGCAATATTCGTCTCAGGAAGCACATCTCCGTTACTTCCAAGCTCTTCCTAAATTCTTATATATATATCCTTATTCATATTCCACGATTCACTGTCATACACCACAACAGGTTGTATAAAAACGTGTCAGTACCCTCTTACATTCAGTGATAGTAACCTATTGCATAAGATACTTTTCAATTTCTGATTTCTGATGTGTAGCTTCTTCTGTTAATCCAAGTCACATATCTTCCATCTGATGTTATAATTGCCCCCCCCCCCACCCCTTTTCGCATATCGTTTACAGGACATCGCTGTCAACAGCAGCATCTTTCAGCTGTCTGTTGATTTCTTGGCAAGATTACGCTCAATAGTTTGCCTTTGCTTTCTGAGCGGCCGGCTCAGTTATCCCGAAAGTCACCAGCGGGGGTAGAACCGCTCCCAGCTCTCGCCCGCTACGAGACTCTGCGTGATAAACGGGATTACGGAGAAAGTGTTGTAACCCCTCGGCCAGAGAGACCGGCATAATTGCCCCTAGGTATTTAAATTATCAACTTGGTTAAGCATTTACCCTTCTGCTGTTATCTCACATTTAGGTGTCATCTTTTTCTTTGATATAACCACTCTTATCTTTTCTTGATATTAAAAAAAGTCATCTTTTAGTACGCTCTATTACTACAAATCCTTTTGCATATTTCGCTATCAATACTGTGTCATCTGCAAAGCAATAGATTGTTATAGTATAACCTTCGATTTGTATTTCTGACCTCTCTTTAATCTCTCTCTCTCTCTCTCTCTCTCTCTTTCTCTCTCTCTCTCTCTCTCTCTCTCTCTCTCTCTCTCTCTCTCTCTCTCTCTCTCTCTCTCTCTCTTTATTTCGCTATAGAGAAAGAAAGAATCTGGTGGCAGAACGCATCGTTGTCTTACTCCATGCATTATCTGTCCACTCCTGACCTCTTTATTTCCTGTTTTAATTGCTACTACTTGCTTCCATAGTCAACATACATAACAAACTCCCATATTACCATAATCGTATAACTCGGGGCCGTGCGGTAGATTTTCTCAGTAAGATGCAAATCTTCGAAATGCCGCCCCTGAATGGTTCAAATTGTTTTTTTTTTTTATTTCGCTGCTTATGCCGCCCCTTTACGGTGCCGCCTGATGCGGCCGCCTCTCTATATCATAGCACAGCACGGCCCTGGTATTACTAATAATTATCGTGTTTACACTAAACATACTGTATGACATCGCTATCTAGTCTTGTCTTCTTACAATATACAACAGTATGAGAGGACAGAGAGAAGGAGGGCAGAATGTTAGACGGGCCTGCGTGTCAAATTCTTAACCCTTTGAAAATAAAGATTGTTCGTTCGTTCGTTCGTTCGTTCTAAAGGATATCTGAGTTTTGTCCGTGTGTGTTATCGTTCGTCGAAAAATGTTTTCTCAGGCTGTTTACATGTATTGGAAGCGATGGGAGCTTGGTATACTCGTGACAATAAATAGCATACATATTGAACTCTCGTGTGTGCTATTCTTCGCGGTTAAATTCTCCCAGCATGCAGCATCAGCAGTTTACCCCGGAGTTCTCTTTACAATCGTGTATATGGCTCGAGGTTTGCACGACAGATTTAATCACACAAAATGCTTTGTAAAGCGGTCTGAGTACGTCTCATTAACTCCTTTCAGTTCCAAATATCATCTTACATGGTGTATTTTAAAAAAGAAAATCAATTGTGGCATTGTCAACATTGTCAGCAGATATTAAAGGGGCGTAATGCAATTAAAATCCCATCATGTGTAGTCTGAGAAGCAGACCTAGTTATTTTTTCTTCCTTAAAAAAAATGTCAGCCTTTGATTTCAGGTCCGTGTCTCCAGGACAAAAGTTACTTGGGTACTGATAAATGAGCCCTAGTGCCCAGACAGAAGCCTTGTGAGTGGGTTTGTCAAGTGCATCGTGGTTGGGGTATGAAAGGAACTGCGGTAAAGCCACTGAAAATGAAAAGAAAAAAATCAAGAGCACTTGACGATGAGACCACCTTTAGGGGAAAAAATATTATCGTCCCATGCTGTCTGCACAAGCTTCTTCGTGTTGGTAAACTTCAACTATTGTTTACAACTTGAAAACGAGTTTCTTCGTGTAGATAAACGTACGATATTTATCTAATTTCCGAACTTAAATGTAGGTAAACTTCAGCTGTTGCTTTTTAAACTTCCGCACGAGTTTCTTCAAGTAGGTAAATTTCCAACTGCTGTCTCAGACTTGTTTACGAGTTTCTTTGTGTAAATAACTTCAAATATTTCTACCTTCTGCTGGCGTTTCTCTGTGTAGATAAACTTTCGCTGTTTATCTACTTTCCGCGCTTGTTTCTTCGTGTAGGCAAACTTCAAATGTTGTTTCTTGCTTGTGTACGAGCTTCTTTGTTTAGATAACTTCAAGTGTTGTTTCTACCTGTCGCAGGCGTTTCTTCGTATAGCTAACCATAGCTGTTCTGTCTCTAACTGTTGTCCTAGTTTTATCTTATAGCTGTAGTTTAGCTGTTCCGTCTCTAACTCTTGCCCGAGTTTCGTCTTATAGCTGAAGTTTAGCTGTTCCGTCTCTAACTCTTGCCCGAGTTTCGTCTTATAGCTGAAGTTTAGCTGTTCCGTCTCTAACTCTTGCCCGAGTTTCGTCTTATAGCTGAAGTTTAGCTGTTCCGTCTCTAACTCTTGCCCGAGTTTCGTCTTATAGCTGAAGTTTAGCTGTGCCGTCTCTAACTCTTGCCCGAGTTTCGTCTTATAGTTGAAGTTTAGCTGTGCCGTCTCTAACTCTTGCCCGAGTTTCGCCTTATAGTTGAAGTTTAGCTGTCCTGTCTCTAACTCTTGCCCGAGTTTCGTCTTATAGTTGAAGTTTAGCTGTTCCGTCTCTAACTCTTGCCCGAGTTTCGTCTTATAGTTGAAGTTTAGCTGTCCTGTCTCTAACTCTTGCCCGAGTTTCGTCTTATAGTTGAAGTTTAGCTGTTCCGTCTCTAACTCTTGCCCGAGTTTCGTCTTATAGTTGAAGTTTAGCTGTTGTGCCACTTACTGTTGTCTTAATTTATTGCACGAATGGTACGTAAAGATTGTAAGGATTGCTTGAAGTTAGATTCACTGTACAGCAACAAATTATAAACTTACACTCTTGCACTCCAATACCAACCGCCGTCTGCGGCTTAGTGGATAGTGAAACGCGCAGGTTTATCATTCCCGGGCATATAGAGACGAGGGTTCAAGGTCAGCCGCTAGAGATTTGAGATCAGACCGCTTTGAGATGATTGCCATGATATGAGACGTCGGCGGTCCTGAAAGCCCTGGCAAACTACTGAACTAACATAGCCTAGTAAATACCAAACAGCTAAAATGCTATGGTTGATTGCAATGTCCCGTAAAGGACATGCAACTAACGTTTTTAACACAACTACCAGAGTGTTGGGAAGGATGTAAGCTGGTGTTAGAAAACACCACCACTAGAGTGTTGGATAGGATGTATGTTGATGTTAGAAAACACCACCACTAGAGTGTTGGAAAGGATGCATGATGATGTTAGAAAACACCACTATCAGAGTGTTGGAAAGGATGTACGTTGATGTTAGAAAACACCACTATCAGAGTGTTGGAAAGGATGTATGCTGATGTTAGAAAACACCACCACTAGAGTGTTGGAAAGGATGTACGCTGATGTTAGAAAACACCACTATCAGAGTGTTGGAAAGGGTGTACGCTGATGTTAGAAAACACCACCACCAGAGTGTTGGAAAAGATGTATGTTGATGTTAGAAAACACCACCACCAGAGTGTTGGAAAGGATGTATGCTGGTGTTAGAAAGCAAGATTCAAAGCGGAGCAGGACGTATCTGTAATCTTGTCCTCCGTTTTATTTTTAAGTAAACACCTCCACGTGGAGGTGGAGAGATATCATCATTCTACTCGTTAAAAATGACAAAAAGAACAGTCAGTAGCTACTGGTACCCGGTCTCCCTGGTCTAGGGATTACATGACTTTCTCCGTAATCCCGTGTACTCTCGTGAGTAACGTGATATGTGCGAGAATCGGTAGAGGTTCTCTCCGGGTCGGTAACTTACAGGGTATGTGAGCCGGTCGCTCAAAAAGCAATGGAAAACTACTGAGAGTAATCTTGCCAAGAAATCAACAATCAGCTGAAAGATGCTGATGTTGACAGAGATGTCCTGTAAAGGGTATGCGAACAAAAAAAAAAAAAAAGCTACTGGTAAATTCTCAAGTAACTTGATAGCAGAGGTTATGAGACCTTACAAACTGGCAGAAATGTTATTGACAGAGAAACATAAAAACAAATATCTCTCCTTACGGATGCGAAGTCAGTTGTTTCAGTACTGAAGAGCAGAAACAGAACAGAACTAACAGACCTTATTGGCAGCACTACATGAACTCTGCCTGAAATCTAAAAAGGTTGTAAAACTGTAGGTTCCTTCTTTTTCCATTATACCTGGAAATAAAGAAGCCGACCGATTAGCAAAGAAAGGTGGAAGACTTCGTCAGCCTGGTATAGACATAACGTATGATGAGGCTGGGAGATTTATAAGAAGCAATTATAGATAGAACAAAGTGGAAATCGTAGCATCCAGGTCATCAGAAGGGTTATGTATATAATACACTCAACTGAAAAGATGTTACTATCTTTAGACTATCTTCAGCCATAGGCTGAAATACCACGTGTTTAATAAACTAAGGATATAATATACCGATGAATGTAACCGTGGAGCTGGTAAAATGGCAGTTACACATTTGATGCAGGAATGTCAAACGCACGCAGAATAGATACAAATATGTTGGCCTACAACCGCTCCATGTGAGGTGAACGAAGAAGTTGCCTCCATGTCTCATATTGTGATGAAGACGGGATGTTTGCGTGATGTTCTTATACTCCAATACCAGAGTGTTGGAAAGTCCTTATGTTAGAAAAGAAAGATTGGCACTAGCGCAGCACATATTTGTCATCTTATTGAGATGGGTTCGGACACAAAGCAATGGTCTGAGTCTCTCAGGAGGTCAAGACTAATATATCTGTCATTATTGTGCCAGGGCACGAGGTTGAAAGAGGAAACGAACGAGCAGATGGGCTTGAGGGCTTTGACTGCTGTGTGGATCGGAGGAGCAATGGACCAAGCTGACATCCTAAACACCTCAGCAAGGCATGACGGGTGAATGACCCAATAGATGGATATGATTCTGCAACTTTGACCAGACCGTAAGTACATCGAGTAAAACTGGGTCAAGCTAGACTACAGCGTCATGCGGGAAGCCACAGAAGAATAGTCAAACAACACAGAACTGGTGTCAGTCGCTATACGATGAGGGAGATACTGAGGAGATGATCTGAACACTTAAGAACTAATAGTTCGATGCGCAATGAAGATGTTCTGTTAAGTAAAAAACTAACATCTTACACTCCTATACTCAAACAACAGTATTGAAAATATTGTGTGTTGATGTTAGAGACAAAGCAGGCAGTCCGACTTCAACAAACTAACATCTTACACTCCTATACTCAAACATCAGTATTGAAAACATTGTGTATTGATGTTAGAGACAAAGCAGGCAGTCCGACTTCAACAAACTAACATCTTACACTCCTATACTCAAACATCAGTATTGAAAACATTATGTGTTGATGTTAGAGACAAAGCAGGCAGTCCGACTTCAACAAACTAACATCTTACACTCCTATACTCAAACATCAGTATTGAAAACATTGTGTATTGATGTTAGAGACAAAGCAGGCAGTCCGACTTCAACAAACTAACATCTCACACTCCTATACTCAAACATCAGTATTGAAAACATTGTGTATTGATGTTAGAGACAAAGCAGGCAGTCCGACTTCAATAAACTATTGGAATCAGTTGACGCGGTCAAACTGTTGACGTTTTCACATCTGCTTTTTTGTTGTTCGATGGACGTGTTTTATAAATATTTGAAATCTCCGACCTGCATACGTTATACTACAGTCCGGGGAGGATTTCGTGACCATAATTCGACTGAGTGCACAGTTAAATTGTTACAGAATGCACAATGTTGCAAGTAAGTTCTCTCCAACGTTATAGTAGTAACCTTCTAATTAAGGTGTTAAATTAAGAACTGTCTGGGGTAGAGTTACAGGAACGACATGGTTGAGAGAGTTGCGATGCACTGTTTTCTTACACCTGCGGCTCAGTTCATTCGACAAGCATGTTTTAGATTTTGTACTCCCAACCTTTAACTGTCCCACGTCTACCTACAAGGCAGCAGGTTTGTGGATCTCTTCGTCTTGTGCCTATCCCTTGACCTGTCCCCCATGGGAGACCCTGCTCATGGCTGCGCTACGGTCCACATAGCTCATGTGGTTATTGGGACACTCCAGCGCCTCTATCACTTCCACGGGAAGCTACAGGAATGAGACTTGTTCTAGACAATACCGTGTTTTGTTGATCGCCACATATTTTATCGCATATAATCATTTCCAACACATGTCACCTTATTAGTCTGTTTAAGATCTTCTCTCTACGTCTGCCTCTGCTTGTCTAACCATTTAGATTTTCTTGTCACTTGGCATTCCAGCTCTCTCCTTGCTATGTCGTGCACAAACAATGTGGATATCGACTTCTGGTGTTGTCAATATATTGCTGTCTTTGTCTGTTCATGTCGTTGTCAACATGTTCATGCAGAACTACATCCTTGCAACTTCCAAGTAATATCATCCTTATTAACTGATTTTCAAGAGTTAACTTCCATACACCAGAATTAGCTGGCTCACTGTCTCGCTTTCATTTACAAAGATATGTTGTGTCAAATATTCTTCATCTCGTGGGCAACATGGGTTACATTTACAAATGCCCAGGGTCGAGCATAATTTAAGTAATAAAGTTAGTTGCACATCCTTTACAGGACGTTGCAGTTAACACCAGTATGTTTAGCTATTGTGATCTATTGCCAACTTTACGTTTAGTAGTTTGCCATTGCTTTCTGAACGACCGGCTCCCATACCATTTCGTAAAAAACCAACGCAACGCTGTCTGCTGCCAAATCGCGCACAACTGTGTTTCGAACGCGGGTATGCGGGATCACGAACTACATCCGTAAACTCTTCGCCACGGAGCCGGCATTTAAGCAATAGCTACAGATACAGTTAAAAAGTGGAGCTGAAGGCTAGAGAACAGACTTCATTGCGCTGAGTTCTATCCCATATGGTTTGGTTTTCTTTCTGTAGAGAGAACTGCAGAGAGTGCTGCATGCAGTCCGAACTCTGTAGCTTCAGCGACGTCCCCCAGGTGTCTCTGCTTGTCAGGCTGATTGCCTTTTTGCCTGATTATAACACGTATGTGTGTTTGTTTGTTTGGGTAATTTAAGATTGATCAAACCCAATTCATTATACATTTCTTCTTTCTTTCATTCACAGTTCATGCTGTCAAAATACGGATACCTTCGTTGCCATGTGACAAGAAGGAGGAGGGAGGCATCAACCAGGCACCACAGAAACTTGTCACATTCCAACAATTTTCCATCAATCCTGACGAATGTGGAAGAAGGAGGCGAAGACACCTGTGATGAAACGGAAATTCAAAGAGCCATCCGAAATTATCAAAGGACTTACAACCTTCCGGAGACTGGAGAATTAGACGAGGAGACCAAATCGTTAATGAGTACATCCAGATGTGGCAACAAAGACAGTGAGAAAGATCACGTTAAAGTTAAAAGCACGAACAAAGAACTGAATGACATAGAAGAGGAACTACTGCTGAATGCAAGTCGCACACCGTTACAGAAACATAACAGTATCGATTCCTCCGTCGATCATGAAAATAAACATTCATCAACAAAAGGTCACACTTTATGGAAAAGGTCAGCACAAAATGGAAATAGTATGTTGTATAAAGTTCTGGCCGGGGAAAAACCTACCACACGATCACAAAAATATCACAAAAGACATCTAGATGATTATATTCAGAGAATTCGTTTGGAAGCTAAAGGCAATCAAAGACTTCTGCATCGGTACACTCCAAGAGAAAGAAGGAAACGATCGATTCACGTGAGTACGCAAGAAGGCCACACATTTGGGAAGTTTCCGGGTGATAAAGGAGCTCTTTTCAGCAAAGACGTCATTCGCTGGCGACTGTTGACATCAGGCTTCAGCACCAGAATTCCAGTGGAAGACCAGAGGGCAACTATCGATTTGGCCTTTCGAATGTGGAGTGAAGTCATTCCATTACGATTTATCGAGGACACAAGTAGCGATATCAACAGTGTGGATATCGAGATTGCTTTTGGCAAAGGCTAGTATTGTTTACTTTTGTGTGTATTGTGTTATTTGTTATTTCATTTTATGTATCCCTTTTCTTTGCACCCTGCTTGAGTGTATAATTACTGACAGACATATGTTTGCAGTGTTATTGAATGTGAGAATCAGACAGGACTGGCTGTCTAACGAATGGCCATCGGTTGCTTGTTGCAAGATGGAAAAATATCCCCATCAATAATACACTGTCGATTGCAGTGAGAAAAATTAGTGTTAAATTATTATAAAGAACCTGTACAATTGTATGCATGTCAAACATTGGACAGTAATCAGACAAGCTGAGAAGAGAAACATTTAATGGCAGTGGAAATGTAGTTTCTGAGGTATACGCACAGAACATCACGGACGAACAGAAAAACAAATGAGACAGTCACCGAAGTAACATATTAGAGAAATCAGATGTAGACATTTAAGATATTTTGGGCACATAATGAGAAAAAATAGACTTGAATGCTTAGTTATAACTGGCAAATTTGATGGAAAAAGAGCGAGGGGAAGACTAAGAAACTTAACGTGCTTAGTCACATGGCATGATCGGAACATGAACACAGGCCTAATCTAAGAAGTGGTCTTGTGAGATGAGATCCATGACAATCTGCGCTTATAGGCACACTGCATGATGATGGTCGATTTCTTGATTATGTGACTCGGAATATTAGTTAGTGTTCTGCTTTAATGTAGTTAAATGTAGAATTTTTTTTTTTTTTCGCATATCCTTTACAGGACATCGCTGTCAACGGCAGCATCTTTCAGCTGTCAGTTGATTTCTTGGCAAGATTACGCTCAGTAGTTTGCCATTGCTTTCTGAGCGGCCGGCTCAGTGTCCCGCAAGTCACCAGCGGGGGACGAACCGCCCCAGCTCGCTCCCGCTACGAGACTCTGCGTGACAAACGGGATTACGAAGAAAGTGTTGTAACCCCTCAGCCAGACAGACCGGCAAATGTAGAATAGCCGAAGTAAAAGCGGTATTTCAGAAGATGAAGAATAATCTATGCAATATATTGTCGCTTGTCCTCCCTGGAGGAAAGTGGACTCGACAAGCACACCTTTAATATCCTTCTACTATTGGAACTATTGAATGACTGTTGTCTACATTCCTCCCTTCTGTCTTCCATACTCTCTCTCTCTCTCTCTCTCTCTCTCTCTCTCTCTCTCTCTCTCTCTCTCTCTCTCTCTCTCTCTCTCTCTTTTTCTCCTTCATAACATACCCTGACAACAGTTTCCTCCAACAATTAATAACATTGTTTATTGTTGAAAACTATGTCAGTTGTATGTATTGAATGTGTATATGTAGTTGGTAGTGTCTGCTAGTGTGAGTGCAAGATAGGACTTTTGCTGTTAGTCTCCGTATCACCTCTCGCATCTTCATACGGCCAAAACACAGGACATCACACAAAGAACTGGACAGCTCTCACCCTGGATGCTCTCCTCCTGCTTGAGTCTGGACTTAATCCAATTATTGAAAACAATTGTCAATGTCTTATCTCCAGAAAATAATCCGATTAAGGTAAGTCACTGAAATCCATATATTTCCTGTTTTGGAAGGTAGTATAGTCCACCACTGAATACACACCACCACTGTCTATCAATGTCTATTTCTATGGTAAATGTTCTAGTGTTCTTCAATGTTTCTTTTAGGTGAGTACCTAATTGCAATATATTTTTGCCTATTGCTCTGCTTTTATAACTTAAAGTTCTTTCACTGGGGTTCACAAAAACCTGTTATTTGCCATTCGTTATGTCAACCCACGCTTAGTGACTGGCTATGTTGAATTTGCTATAGTGACATACTTTCACTGCACCTGTGACTTTAGGATCTTTAATCTTTGCTGAACATGTCAGGAGGTGTATTTGAACCTGTGAGATGTATAGTAAATCAAGTGATATGATTCTGCTTTATAATACTTCTTATGTGAGTGTCTTTCTCCAGCCGTATTGAGAAGCTTCCGAAATGACACTCTGACATAAGATAGATGAGTGCACTAAAGTTTAACCGAGTAGATAAATGAAGGAAATGCTACAAGTCAAGACCAACCACCTATTCCCTATGCTAACTATTACGTTAAAGTTAGATTACCTTATCACTTCTATAATCATCCCTGAATCGAAATTATATATAAGCACATATGCACCAATATCCCATTGCCTTAAACAATACGGGAATATAATTTCTTTCCACACACACAGGATGCATAGATATCTCTGCCCAGTTTTGGAACACACACTGAACAGAAAATCAAGTTTACACTATTTATACTCAGTGTCAAATCCTCCGTTGTTGTTTGATCCACAATCAAATTTTTTCCGTAAGTCCCCACATCAAACGTCTGTGAATTCACGTATTGTTAATTGCTCGTTCCTTTCCGTCCCTTCGCTGTTTCCCTGGGTTCCCCTACGATAGTACTTCTAAGCGTCCGAATCCTTTGATCGCCGTCTCCGTTCGTTTTTCCACAACGCGATCTCCCCGTTTCCCGTGTCCGTCCGATAAGATCGTCAGGCAATGACCTCTGCGAACACCTGTCCCTGAATCCTATACCTTTCGGTCACTGACCGGCACGTTGTCCTCGTTCCAGACAGAAAGCTCGATTGTTAACCCTCCTCATACCTTGTAATTAATCTTACTAGTTTATCAGGGAATCATTTACTCACAGTATCCCGTGACACAGGCTCCCTCTTAAGAGAGTTGACCGCGTCGACTCTTCCTCACTGTATTTTTGATTCCTATGATCCTTCAACATATTCCTCTTCCTCTGGAGTTGGATGTCTAGATAAGAAATCCGCTTCCACATTCTCCTTACCAAGGATGTATTCCACTGTGAAGTTGTCCTGTTGCAGCAACAACGCCCATCACATCCACCGTGCGTTGAGCTTCTCCGAAGTAGCTATGAACATCACGTGTTGATGATATGCTTGGATCCTCACATGGCTCACCTCCTTATCCAGTAGGCGACCTCATAGACACCCTACTATACTACTCATGACCGAAACTAGTGTTGGCACATCGCCCCTGTACGTCCTGTCGACCTACTTTCGACTTGCGTAAGCGACGGCTCACAATACAGACGGATTGTCCCATCCTGATTGTAACACTGCTTCCATATCCTCTGGGTTTCCCCCGGCTTTGCCTCTGGGGATGTTCCGCATCGTCCACGTTGGACAGAGTCGTCTTTCCTAAACCTCCTGGACTTTTGCTTCCAGGACCATCTTGGACGATATTGGATATGGTCAGCCAATCTTCTGTTGGAGTCCTGGGTATTTCGCGCCTTTCCCGACGTTACCCACCCCTTCTGAACTTGGTTACTATTGAAGGTTTCACTCTTGTCCTTTCCCTGACGTGTGATTTCCCTCCTCCCTTCGTTGGGTAAATCTGACCTATCACGTACTTCCCCATATGCCCTCCTATGTAGTACTGGCAATCTCTGGTCGTCGTCTGGACTTGTAACCTTTTTCTCAATGGCTGCCATCACCATAAAGTGCGAAGCTTTGCTCTCGGATCTCTCCTCATATTTCTTAATGAGATGCCTAGGTAGATTTTTCCTTTCTACCCCGATCCGGATTCCATAGGTATTCTTGGACACAACCTTTTCCACAGGATAAGGTCCTTTCCATCCTACTTGTAGTATATTAGTCTCTTCTGGACCCCATACTTCCACTTTGTCTTCCACCTTAAGAGCTATGTTACTCTTAGTCCGCTTGTTGGGTGGTGCGTTCTGGCACTCTGAACAAGACTTCACTAACCGGCGTACATCACCAGTCATTCCTGGCCAGCAATAATGGCCGGAAATTTGCTGCAATGTTTCTCTGACACCCATATGTCGATTCTCGGCTATGATGTGTCCACTCTGAAGAATGTGAGGACGGTGGGTCTCTGGAACCACCTACTGCTCGTGCAGGTTGTCTCCTCTTCCGGCTCTCCGGTAAAGCAGCCGATTCTTCAGAAAGTACTGTCCCCGTTCTAGTGAGTCAGCACTTCTTTGCAGCTTCCTGTAGCAAGGATGCAACGTAGTATCCTTCCTCTGGGCAAATTCCCCTAGCACTGAGTTGTCGCATATTGTCTATGCCTCTTTTTCCTTCCCTTGAGATCCCCTGGCTACTGCTCCCCTGTGGGCTGGCTGTTTGGGTATCCCCAAAAAGACATATTTTGTGCCAATGATCATGGGAAATAAGGAGTCCGATAATACAGCTGCTGGAATAATGCCCGTGACGTACCTTGACTTAATCTCCACCTTTGCGATTGGCAGCGTCATGGTAACAGCACTCCTCATTGCCGGCTGTATCTCTATGGTCTCCCCTGTAAGTTGGTCTGGGCTTACCAGGCTGGCATCTATCACAGCTTCCCCATCCAAACCTGAATCGTAGAGACAAGCAACCTGCTGGCCATTGACTTCAATCAGTTCAACCACAGGTGGCCTCTCTTGGTCCGGAGTGTCTTCCATCTCCTCGACCTTTTCTTTGCATCGGCAGTCAACAGTATTATGTGTTTTCGCCCTGCAGTGTGTGCACCATTTTCCCTTCCAAATTTTCCGTGTGCTTTCTTTGTTCAGCGTTTCTTCACCGACCTCAGCCTTGTCTGTGATCACCTTCTTATGAATCACTTGGCATGCCGCGAAGTAAGAACTTTTCGGTTTCGATCTGCAGTCCTTTGTGTTATGAGAGGGCGACTTGCAAATCGAACACCACTTCTCATACCACGGTCGTTTAGCTGGAGAATTCGAGGTGCTCGGGTTTCCTTCCTTCACCTTCTCTGAACTCTCCTCTAGGTGTTTCATATAAGGTTCCACTTTTTCTCCTTCCCAGTTCCTAGGTTTCTTTTTCTCTTGTTTCTCCTGACCTTTTGTGGGTTGTATATTGGTTTCTGTAGCTTCCCCATGGACTTCTACTAATCTTTCCGCCAGCTTATTCACAACATCCAGCCGTTCCGCCCCTTGCTCACCTAAGAATGTTCTGAGAGGTTTCGACATTTGCTTTCGCATCTGGTCGACTACCATCATCTCTTTCAGACTCTCATAGTCCCGCTTAAACTCTGCCAAGTCCATCCATTTTTGGAGGTATGATTTAAGCCTTAAACTGTAGGCGGCGAATAGCTCCCCCGGCTCTCGTCTAGACGATCTAAACTTCTTCCGATACGTTTGTGCTGTGATTTCAAAATGCTTCATCAAAGCGGCTTTTAATTCCTCGTAATTATTTTCATGTCCTGGTGGTAGGCGTGTGTACACCTCGTAACCCGAACCTAGTAACCCCTGGGACAATTTAAGAGCCCATTTGCTTCTATCCATTCCCATAGCAACTGCCATTGCCTGAAAGCGATTCGCGTACTGGTCAAAACGTTCTTTCGACTCGTCATAAACAGCTAAGGGAAACTTCATGGCATGGTACCCATGTCCAATCATGTGGGTTGCACCATGTGAAGATGATCCGCCTTCCGCTCCATCTATTTCTCCCTTAGTTTGTGTTTTGAGTTCCATCTCTTTCATGCGGTATTCATGTTCCCGTATCTTGTTGGCCTCTTCCGCATCCAACCGCTTGTTGATCTGTTCCATTTCCATGCGTTTCAATTCCAACTCGGCCTTTCGATCTTCTCGTTCTGCTTGACGAATTTCCCTCTCTCTCTCTCTCGTACGTAATCCGTTAGGGCCGAACCAGATAACCCAATTTCTTCCCCATTGGCCTTAAGTTCTGCTGTGGTTAGTTTAGGAGTGGCCATATTAAGAAGGTAAGTTAGCAGATAGAGTACAGACACTTCAAGGCAGTAAAGCAATACTCACTATAGAAATATATTCTATTATAAATCTCTATTATCTATGTCTATCTAATTTATATATTATCTATGACACCACAGTAGTAGGATAGCGGGTAACTAAGTCGCATTTCTGGATTGTGGTGCTGGATTGACCCCAATCCAGCTGGATTGGGGTTAGGGGTTAGGGGTTAGGGTTAGGGGTTAGGGTTAGGGGTTAGGGTTAGGGGTTAGGGTTAGGGGTTAGGGTTAGGGGTTAGGGTTAGGGGTTAGGGGTTAGGGTTAGGGGTTAGGGTTAGGGGTTAGGGTTAGGGTTTTTTGTGTGTTCCTAATTATACTTTCTGGATTGACCTCGCTGGATTGCCCCCAATCCAGCTCGGGTCCAGGGCGGTTTGGGTAGGGTAGGTATCTAAGTCATATGTAAGGGTTGATACATCTAAGAAAAGACATGCTTTTCTAAGGGCAGATAACTGAGTGTGTGTGTATAATATTTTATCTAATTTTAAAAAATAAAATAAAAACATAAATAAATAAACAACAACCAAGGGCGCGCGGCGGCGGGCGCAGGAGCAAGCGCGGCCGATCGGTCGCGTGGAGCGGTCGACCCCAGTAAAACAGTGTCTTGTAGTACCCAAGTGGCCAGTCATTGCTGAGTGATCACTAGTCCGGTTATTGACGAGTACTGTGGTGGGGTTAGGTGGGTCGAAGTCTCGAACCGCGCCGGGTGTCATATGAAAATTATAATAAGTAAAAAGGTATATATGGCATGTATATGATCTGTAGTGGGTCGTAGTGGCTTATAAAACTATCATCATATAGATTACACCTCTTCAAATGAAAACCTTAAAAAAGTAAAGATGGCTGTAGTAACGGTTGTAAGGAGGCGTGGCTTCGTGGTATTCGTTGTTAAGGGGTTGGTGAGTGGTGATGTACCTATATAACAGCTTCCGAACAATTTAAAGGGATGGGCGAGTGGCGAAGTGGCTAAGTAAATGCGTCGGTTCCTTGCTAAGAGACAGAGGAGTTGCTAGATAAAGGCTCCAGGTCGTTGTCAAGGGGTTGGTGAGTGTACAAATAGCTAAATAACTGCTTCTGATCCTTGTTAAGAGGTGGGCGAGGGGCGGATTGGTTGGATAATTACGCCCGTTCCTTGGTAAGAGCCAGGGTGATCGAGTGGAGAAGTGGGTAAATATAGGCATGGAGGTATACCACCGACACATTCAACGCATAATTTCGGCGTCGGTCGTCAGAAGACCAAGGATATTTTCATTATATGTCTATTGTAAAGGGGTCGACTGTTTGTTATATTATCTATAGTGGTTGGGCCTTAAATACTATCAGCATACCGGTTACAGCTCTTCAAATGAAAACTTTGAAAGTGTAAAGATGGTCGATGGTTTTAGTGGGTATGACTTTGTGATATTCGTTGTTAAGGGGTGGGGTGAGTGGATGCGTAACTAGATAAACGCTTCCGAACACTATCATCGGGTTCGAATCCCAGTGGGGTGGTCTAGTGGTAGAAGAAATATTGATAATATTTGGTTACTTAGTTGTGCTTTCGAGCTCGGTTGTTATTAACCCGGTTATGTTTTAGAAAAGTAGAGGTGTTGTGCTGGTTGCGGAGTATGTTTAGGGGGTACCCCAGACACCGTGGAAGTGACAGGTTCGAATCTCGGAACTTTGTCGTGGGTAAGATTTCCAGTCATCAAGGTGTGGGTGTCGTCGCGGCCACAAGTCCCACCGCTGATGAAAAACACAGGCAGCAGATTTCACCCTTGTACCTACGAGTTACAAAATATAAGCTAACTTAATTCAGAATATGACCTCAACAGGTGTTGCCAAAAATCAATACTTATTCTCATAACGGCTAATCCAGGGGATTATCGTCCTCGTAATGACCAAGTCAGGTTAATAATATTTCTTATAGCTCCGCCATTGCAAATAGTTCGCGATATTAATAAATGTTCATATAAAGGTTGGAAGGGGATTAAAAGATTAATACCTATTGTCGGGACATCCAGTAAAAATCAATAACACTACCCTCGATTTTTCTCATAATGCCGATTGGAGATTATGGGCTAGGTGTATGTGTCCTTATTTAGTTAAAACAGGTGGTATGAGTAGGAGATATCACAAACAGTATCAGCATGTGCCACTCTGATCTTAAATATCAGTAGTTCGTTATTCTTGTGACATTGGAAAACGCTTGTGGCTTGAAGACGGATGGTGTACTATGTTATTGGGTGGTTTATATAGATTGACAGTATGTGAAGTTGATAAGGGCACCCTTGTCATCGCATCGTAGCTGTGTTGTGACTTGTCGCCTATTACATCCGGGTGTAAAAATAACCAAAAATATTTCACATCAACTCAGCCATGCCTCTATATAGCTGCACTGCGAACATGGCTAGAGTCTACTTTAGGAAAGTATCGTGTATCTGTGTATACGGGTTTACCACTGCTTTAGATGTGTGCAGTATATTAGAAAGCGGCCGTTATGTCTACATTATCAAAGTATGTTGCCTTACAGAGCTGGTATAGTATCTATGTGTCTGCTACGTTGTATGTTTTGTCATGTTGCCTTGTAGTATTTGGAGGAGTTTCATGCGGTTGTCTAGTGAACTTTTTAAAAATTATGTCTCAGAATCCACAACGCCACTGCATTAGAGGCTTTTCAACTTGTCTCCTCATTGACCACGCTTCACAGTCATACAAAAGTACGGGTTCTATGTAGTACTTAAACACTCCTTTTATTCTCATACAGTTGTCAACTTTATATTAGTCAGTATGTTTTCCAATTTGCAAAAGACAACCTTCATCACAGCGATTCTTGTTCCAACGCTTTAAAGCCACCTCCTATCAGACATTTTTTTCTTTCCTTTTATGCTCACGGCTACCGTTTCCCCATTTCAAGCTCCATGCCCTCTACTCGTATGTATTAGTGTGGTAGAAGTAAACCAACATCTCACAAGATAGACATGTATTACCACAATGTATATGGACCTGTGGGAAACGGCTACATCCGGGCAAAGAGGGCGTTGTATCTGTCACATGGGTATGGATACAGCCGAAACACGAGGTTAAGAGGGATACTACAGGAAAAAAAACAACGGTATTATGTTGGCGATCGAACCTGGGGACCTAATTCGTGATGACCACCATGTACGGGAGTGATTCTGCACCCTCGTCAACAGGGCGTCGGAGGTTTAAAAGGGTGTTCATTCTCTCGCTTTTCTATTTCCGAGTCGTCATAGGGTCACCAAGTAACAGTAAAGAACACGAAACTACTACTACCAGGCCTCTATACACCACAAGGCAGTTTCGAATATAATATACACAACTATAATCAAGTCATCACAGTATTCAACTAACCCGTTCTCATAGACATAGAGGAGAGATGTGAGCACCGAGGCCAGTTGGGGGAGGTGTACCTTTTACTTAACATCTATCGGGTCATACACCGGACGAGTGTTTAGCTATATTTATCATATAATATTACCTGAACACAACAAGCTTCCCCGGGATCAGTCTTAGGCTTCTCATATAACCTGACATATCACGTACCCGCTGTCCTGACCAGCAAAGTTATCGCTTCTCAGAGCAGACATTTACACTTTCATTAATTCTTCTGCCTGGCCAAAGGGGGGTCTTTGCATCTTTCCGCAGAAACCTAGTTCCAAAGCTAATATATGTTTTTCAATGTGTCGGCTCATTACCACATTTCACATCCTGACAAAAGTACATGTTCTATGTTCCACTCCAACAGTCAAATAAGAAAAAAATGTTAGCCAAATTATTAAAATGTTGGCCAATATAGAAATATATCGACCAGACGTATAAAGTATAGTAAAATAGTTAGCCAAACTTATAAAACTCGGGGTCAAAATAAGAAATATCTCAACCAAGCGTATAAGAAATAGGAAAAAGGCTAGTCAAACTAATGAAATGTTGGCCAAATACAGAAATATCTCGACCAACTTATAAAATGTAGGAAAAATTGTTAACAAACTGACAAAACTGTTAGCCAAAATAAGAAACGTCTCGGTCAACTTATAAAATGTAGGAAAATTGTTAGCTAAACTGACAAAACAGTTGGTCAAAATAAGAAACGGCTCGACTAACATTGTAAAAAGTAGGAAAAATTGTAACCAAATTAATTTAAAAAGGTGACCAAAATAGGAAATATCTCGACCAAACTTATGAAAAGTAGGAAAATTGTTCGTCAATGTGACAAATATTGGGCAAGTAGGAAATCATGTTAGCCAAATAGGAAAATATCGATCAACTTATAGATGTCCTCGTCCAAACTTATAAAATGTATGAACATTGTTAGCCAAAGGTGAAAAATATTGACCAAGTAAGAAATATCTCATCCGAATTTATAACAAGTAAGAAAACATGCTAGTAAATCAAAGAAATATGTCGACTGAAGTTATACAATAGGCGAACGATGGACAAACTTATAAATATGTCGACCTTATAAGAAAATGTATTACCCAAATTAGGAAACAATATTGACCAAGTTTTTCAAATACCTCGACCAAACTTACAAAAGTAGGAAATATGTCGACTAAAGTAGGAACATTTGTTAGCCAAAGATGAAAAATATTGGTCAAGTAAAGAAATATCGCATCCAAACTTTTAAAATGTAGGAAACTTTATTAACCAAATGTGAAAATATTGTCCAAGTAAAGACATGTTTCAACTAATCTTATAAATATGTCGTCCAACTATAAACATTAGGAAAATGTGTTAACCAAATGGGAAAAATATGGCCAAGTGGAGAAATATCTAACCATACTTAGGAAAGGAGGAAAATGGTTAACCAATTGAGAAAAAATATCGCACAAGTGAGAAAAAAAGTTACACAAAACTTAAAAACTTAGGAAAATGTGTTAACCTAATGAAAAATATAGCCCAATTGAAGAAAAAAGTTACACAAAAATTATAAAACTTAGCGAAAATGTGTTAACCTAATGAGAAAAAATATCGCCCAAGTAAAGAAAAAAAGTTACACAAAAATTATAAAACCTTAGGAAAATGTGTTAACCTAATGAGAAAAAATAGTGAACAAGTAAAGAAAACATACACCAAACTTCTGAAAAGTAAGAAAATTTGTTAACCAAATGGGAAAAATATGGCCAAGTGAGAAAATATCTCAACCATACTTATGAAAAGAAGGAAAAATGGTTTAACCTAATGAGAAAATATCGCCCAAGTGAAGAAAAAAGTTACACAAAACTTATAAAACTTAGGAAAATGTGTTAACCTAATGAAAAAATACGCCCAATTGAAGAAAAAAAGTTACACAAAACTTATAAAACTTAGGAAAATGTGTTAACCTAATGAGAAAAAATTGACCAAGTAAAGAAAAACGTACACCAAACTTCTGAAAAGTAGGAACATTGGTAAACCAAAAGGGAAAAATATATGGGCTAAACTTGAAATATGTTTACGAAGTAAGAAATGTGTAAACCAAATGGGGAAAATGTTGGTCAAAACATGAAACATCTCGACCAACTTATAAATATCTCGTGTAAACTTATAAAAAATGTTAGGAACAAATATTGCTTCTGTAGTTATGTCAAACGTGTCTTGAACTTTTATCTGAACAGACATTTTCACAAGACATAATCATCAACGTCAACACTTTCCCTTCGTTTACATTACCGAAAGCTTCAGCTTATCAGTCCAGAGTATCCACTAAAGAAGCAATTATGCATACTAATCACCAAGCTCTTCACACTCTTGGTTTTTTTTTCTTTTTCTTTTCTAACACAAAGTGTCTCGTCTTTCACAGATAGCTTCACAACTTTTCTATGTAGCACAACTAACAACTCCAACCTTCGTTGCCCCATGAGCTCAATGAAACATTCATAACAAATTTATGGATGCAATCTGTGGCTCCATCTTGTGGATAGTTTCAATATCATCTGATTATTCGTCAGCAACGATCCACTTCCCATGGATGAAATCTTTCAACTTCTATACCACAATGTCTGCGACACTACCTTCACATTGGTCCAGTATTCAATAATACAAAGAGTGTCTAGAAGTCTAAGCTAACAATAACAATGCTTACTTGCCACCTCTATCACAATTGGTAGTTCACAGCTGCAATAGCGGCAAGTATTTATTTTTTTTTTGTTTTTATTCCTTTTTTTTTTTCTTTTGGGCTTTTGCATTTTTTCCTTTATTTCTCCCTGGGTTCTTTTTCTTTTTGGTTTTTCTTTTACTTTTGTTTTTTACTCCTGCAACCAACAACAGGGTCTGTTATGAAGTCCGACCTTCTTAAAGCACGCTGCCTTACTGAGCCCTTGAATCACCCTATACACAGCGTCTACACCGACTTTCAAAAGTTTCATACCAAATAACATTAACATTCTCTTGATTTACAGCAACAAGCTGATATTCGCTGACTAGGAAGATTCTCCAACCGTGGAGAAAATATAGGCCCCCTAACTACTAGGGCGCTATTGTCTAGACAACGAATATGGTCTACCGCCAGCACACCTATGCAGAAACTTGAAAAAACAACAGAGCTGGGTTATTGAGACGAATGAGTTGCATTACTTGGACTACAGAACGACATCAAACACAACAAAACTTTTCTTACACCCTAACCTAAGTATACATCAACTAAACCTAACCCTAACCCTAACTATACAACAAACTCTTTCTTAGAGACATAGATACACACCAGGTTGAAATGAAAAAGTTAAATTTAGTGATTACATGTAATTAAATTTAAAACTAATAAACGCAATTTTTATTGCGCAAAGATGCAAGTTGATTATAGTCCTATACCTAACTATACTATACTACCCTAATCTGTATATAATGACAGCCGCGCAATAAAGTGCGATTTATTAGTTTAAATTTTAATTAAAATGTTAATCACATAAATTATTTTTCATTTCAAACACTGGTGTTGGATCTATGT
>JACEFZ010006211.1:95000-153687 GCA_014155875.1 Cepaea nemoralis | reverse complement strand
TTTTTTTTCCCCCCTCCAGAAAAAATTATTGTGTGATTGTCAGCTAAAATTTTTGCCCGATCCCTTCCATCTCATCTCACTACGCCTAGTATATTATTTTCATGCTATCCATCTCACTTAGAACATTGGTCAACTTTCCTAACTCTTTTAATGTCTAACATTCCATGTTCCTACTCAAAATTTTATTTTTTTTATTTAAAATTTTGCCATCAGTAGCTGGATGACGGTCTGGTGTCACCTGTGGCTCATGACTGTCCCTACGGACGAGGATGCCCTAAGACACCCATTAACGTCCTTCACTAACTTTGTTTTATGTTTTGCCATGAAGTCTTGGGAAGATAATGTGGGGGTTTCCCCCTTGCCTTCCACATTCACATGGTGGTCTTTTTACCTCTGCTTTTGACAGCCATTTCCGACTGTAAGGACAAGTGAGTGCCCTGCTCTGCTCAGCTGCAGAGTTGTCCACTTTTTCCCGGTGGATACTCGGTCCCCAGAGCTGTGTTAGCCACACCGTAGTGTGTTTCCATCCTCTACCGCGTGGGGTGCATTTTGGGTTTTCCCTTCATAAAGTTATGGTCTCTGCCCAAAAACTCTCCAGTACTTTAGAGTACTTTATATATATGCGCACACATATTGCAAACTTATTATGAGATATATTCCATTACATAATTTATCTAAAACCTCTATATGTACGTTGGTGACCCGAAGCTTCACCAGTGACCCCTAGTCCTCTGCATTTCTTGTGTTTTAATAGGATTTTAATTATGTTTCTAATTCAATCTCTTTTTCATTTTCAGATCACGTGTACTTCACCCTTCATTATGGCTACTAAGAACAAAAAATTTGGACGCCGAGTGCGCGTTTTCAATGAAAAAAGGGGAATAAAGTACTTCTTTGGGGAAACAAGGGACCAGAAAACCCGTTGCATAAAATGCAGCGAAAGTGTTGCCGTTTTGAAAGAGTACAATCTAATCTTCAGAGTCACTACAAAACAAAACATCTATCAACATATTTAAAGTTTTTTGGAAAGTTACGCTTGAGAAATATGAGTCCATGTAAAAGGTTTTTTGAAACACAAATAAATCTCTTCACGAGAAAGTTTGCTGAAATGACGCTGACACTCGTACGATTTTAAAATAGCGCATAAGATGGCAGAACGAGGAAAACCGTTTACTGATGGCAACATCACCAAAAAGTGTATGTGCAGCAGTAAATGACTTGGGGTCAGAAAGCCAGTTTGTTTGGAACTATCAGCTTTTTGACAAGTTCAGTTTACGAAGAACAGAAAAACTTGGAGAGAACAAATACTACAGATACGTGAGAAAGCTAGGTGTGTGTTGTGGTATTCTCTGGCGCTGGATGAGTCTAGGCCTACTGATCTCTCGAGTCCGTCACATCTTCTCGTGTTCATTGGTGGTGTCAATTTGGACTTTCAGATAACGGAAGAGGTTGCATCCGTTTGCGACATGCATGAAACAACAAATGGAAATGATATTTTCATGGAAGTGCAAAAAGATTTGCGAGACTATAACCTTAAATGGAATCAGCTTCGAGGTATTACAGTTGATGGAGAAAAGAAAACATGGCTGGAGTGAGAAAGGGTCTAATGGGGCAGATCAGGACTCAGTTGGAAGATCTGCAAATTCTGGGCGCTCTGTTCATACACTGCATCATACATCACCAAGCACTCTATGGGAAATACTTAGATATTTCTTGTGTACTGAAACCAGTCGTTTCTGGTGTGAACTTCATTCGGGGATACGCACTCAATCAACATCAGTTTTAGGTTTTTCTTGAAGAAATTGATTCTGAACTCTATGACGTGCCTTTTCACACATCAGTGAGGTGACTCAGCTGCGGCAAAGTCCTGTTTTGTTTTTACAAGCTCCGAAACGAAATAGATGTTTTCCTCACTTAAAAAGATAGAGCTGATCGACAGCTGTCAGACCTACATGGCTGTCGAAGGTGTCATTCTTGGTCGACATTACATCCCAAATGAATTGCCTGAATTTGAAATTTCAGGGAAAGGATAACCTCGTCTGTGATCTGTACAGAAGCCTCAAAGGATTTCGGAAAAATCTGTCGTTGTTTAAAGCACAACTGGATGGATGAAACTTTTCTAATTTTCACTGTTTCAAAGAGTTTTGCGCTACAATATCCGAAAATGTAAACCTCGATTTTCCGGAGAAAAAAAAAATTATTCGTGACTTAAAGAAACATTTTTTGGAGAGATTCTTAGTCTTGACAGAAATGAGAATGACATTCTTCTGTTCCAGAATCCGTTAGATTGTATCTTCATGATGTGCCAGTTGAACTACAGTTGAAGCTCATTGCTTTGCAAGCAAGTGACTTGTTAAAGAGAAGCGCAAAGAAAGACAACTTGTTGAATTTTACTCATGCTTACCTGATGTTGAGTTTCTGAAAGTGAAGAAATTTGCTGCTGGTATGGCATAAGTGTTTGGGACAACTTATGTCTGTGAGCAAACATTTTCAAAAATGAAGAATGTGAAGTCAACACATCGAACGACGTTGACTGATGAACATTTGAAAGTAATTTTCTTGATTGGATGCAGCAATTCTAAACCAAACATTAATGATATCTTGAAAGCTAAATATCAGTTTCAAAAATCTCACTAACATTTTTTGCTGCTTAGTTTGTGAGAAGAATTAAATTGTAAAAAGACTCAGGTTATGGTCGTCAGTAGGAAGGAAGAAGTGCCACAATGTAATATACAAGTAAATGGAAATATTCTTCAACAAGTGAATCGGTACAATTATCTTGGAACAGTTATAACATCTGATGGGAGATGCGATGAAGAGATTAGAACAAGAATCGCCATGGCGAAAGTAGCCATTAGCAGGATGAAAAACATTCTGACCAATAAAAAGATGTCAATTAAAACGAGAAAAAGTGTGTTGAGGGGATACATAGAGCCTGTTCTTTTGTATGGATGTGAAACTTGGACAATGAGCAGTCAACCTGAAAAGCATCTAATGGCTGCAAAATGTGGTTTCTGAGGAAAATGCAAAGAATACCATGGACAGACAGAAAAACCAATGACCAAGTACTACAGGAGACAAATGAACATCGTAACTTATTAGAGCAATTAGATGTAGACAGTCAAAATTTTTTGGACATGTTATGAGAAGAAATGGATTAGATAACTTAGTGACAACTGGCAAGATCGAGGGGAACAGATCAAGAGGAAGACCGAGAGGAAAATACCTGGATGGCTTGGCCACATGGCATGGACGAGACAGGAACACTGAGCTGATCCACGACACTGGTGATCGAGTGAAATGGCGAGTCATGACCACCCTCACTTTCCGGCATGGCACATGATTGATTGATTGATTGAGTTTGTGAGATTAACATACATTCATTACATCATGACGCAATATGAGAGAATCATGGTATTCATATATCACATAGATTTTAACATTTCATTCATTGGCATTCAATAATCAAGGAACGAGTGAAATTAAGGAAGCGATACATAAACGAACACGGCAGACTTACATATACGAATAAAAGTACAGACATATACAAAGGATGAATTGCATGTTGGAACGAATGATATACATTATTTATTATATGTTTTCTATTTTAGGTTAAATTAATTATATATAATTAGTTAAATTGTTGAAATATTTGCTTGTTTTAATTCAGAATAGTTGGCGCAATTCCTGGTACACCAGTAACAAAACTCATACAAGTATGGCAAACTACACAGAACAAAGAATAACATAATGAAGCACCATATAAATAAAAACTAGGTCATTCCTATTGTCCCATATATATGGATGATATATTACATTGTGTATGATATAAGTTGTCTATACGATACGATTCGCCAATACAATTTGTGGTTATAGCCAGAAAAAAGAAAAAGGAAGCTCACATATATAATTCGTCAGCTACAAAAGCAAAAGACCTCACTGAACAAATGGGACAAGAACAAGTGTCACAACATTGCCGAAGAAGACATAGCAGAAACAAAGAAATAGTCATAGACATATATTATGCAATAAAACTAATACAGAGGGATGGGGTCCAGTCAATCAAATACGCCCCCTCAATCGAGTTTTGTAAATTTGGTTGGGGATGCAAGCCAGTTTTGGCATTTGAAGGATTAAACTTATAGTTTACTTAGCCCAGCTTCCCCATGAGCTGATGCTACACGACGTCTACCCTGGGGTGTAGATAGAAGGGCGTGCCCGCTAAAAATATTCTTTTAAATATTTTGTGTGTGATTGACAGAAGACTAGTCCATCATGTTAGGAATAATAGCAACAGATGATATAAGTATGACTCATGAACCCTGCACTACTACTTGTAAGTCCAGTGAAACTGACTACAGCCTAAAATGTAGAACCATTTCAAGGAGGAGGGTCATGATGCCAAGTCGTAACAGATCCCGTTGACGCAAATAGAAGAGGGAGCTAAACTCCCGAACCAAAATGCAGAGATATCTAAGCATCTGACGTATAACGGAGATCATGTCAGTTTTGTTTGTCAATATATAATAGAGTTAGATCATAGAGCGGCACCAGAGAAGCAGCACGTCCAAGTCATCTCCAATATTTTGAGCTCTTCAAGCTCTTCGTCAGCTACAAAAGAAAAAGACCTCACTGAACAAATGGGACAAAAAACAAGTGTCACAACATTGCCGAAGAAGACATAGCAGAAACAAAGAATAGTCATAGACATATATTATGCAATAAACTAATACAGAGGGATGGGTCCAGTCAATCAAATACGTCCCCTCAATCGAACTCAATAAAAATACCCCTAATATATTAGCCGCTACACGTTGCAGGATTTGCTGAGGGGGGGATCCGAGCGGAGCACTTATGGACTAAATGGTTCGATGTGCAATGAGGATGATCTGTCGACTAACTAACTAACTAACATTGAGCTCTTTTATGGCTTGACAATTTTATGTCATGGCTAAGATGTATTAGAAAGGAGAACCTGAATCATGGCAGCTATCATCAGGATAATGATTTTCGGACAGATGCCGAATCTAGAAATGACACTGAGCATGTCGCACCCGAAGGACAGTTCGAGAACACTGGATGGACAGAAGAAATGAAGGACTGCAATACTAAGATATTGGAGTTCTCAGGAGCTAGGATAGTCAATCATTAAATATGTACCATTGATATTTATCACGATCGTCCCGACTGACGCTCTCAGACCCGAACGAAATGTGTAGAAATGTATTCATTGCCCCATTGATTATTGCTTCAGAATATCGGCGAATCTTCTTCAATTTTGGCATTCTTCAATTTTGAAACTTTAAAACTGAATGGGTACTTCACATGATCTATAAAGCGTCACTGCCCAAAAGCCAAAACCAAAAACAAAAGAAACTACGGTTCCTAAACTCAAGGTATTCATCCAGCTAACCTTCCGAGGGGGTGAGGTAATGCAACGTCTACAGGACCGGGTCAACACAGCAGTCGGCCGAACATCCTGTGCTGCAACTCCAGTATCAGTACAGAACCACACCAATTCCCACCCCACCTGTAAAAGAACATGTAATTTGTAGACCAAATCTAATTGTATTTACCAATTTACATGCAGGTGCCAGTCCACCTACATCGGCAGACCAGAGCGGCAGTTACACAGCAGTGTTCTTGAACACATTCCCAACTAGTTTGACAAGCTACCACACACAGGCAATGGTAGCCTAGGTAGGCCGACACACCGGAACATCCCCGCTTCGTCGAACACGAGGCATCTGCTGGACAACGGCCATGCGATTGAGAAAAACAGTGTCTTCCGTCTGTTTTTCAACACACAAAGTAGTCACTTGTTAAAGTTTACAGAAGCCATACTGTTTAAATTTACATAAGCCGGCATTATGCAAGCAGAAATACATGTTATTCTGTTTAAAATTACGGTGGTAGACAATCTACATTACTGTGCGAACATGTGTATATTTCAGCTTGATTGAGTCATCTAGTTATTTCAATGTATTTTGTGGGGATTCTGCAGCATGTACCCGACGAGATGCAGAGAAATATGCCAGGCAATAAAAACGTGTTATCTATTGTTTACGTCTTCGTTATACAAAAAAAGTTACTGAGTTTCTCTTCTAAAGTGGAATTCTATATACATTTAAAACTAGACATATTGCCTAAATACTATAGCATGAGTTGTCGGTGTGGTCTACAGGCTTAAAGCACTCGTGTTTTCATTTTTTCTGCTGACGGTGGCGTGGTGATTTATTTCACTCACCGCCCAGTTGGACTTTAATGTTGGTTTCTCTTTCAGAAAGCAATGGCAAATACTAAATGTAACATTGCTTTGTAAGTAACGAAACGACAATAAACGCTGGCGTTACTTGCACATCCTGTAAAGACCATGCTATATGTTTACTCGAGCATAGATAGATGGGCTTAACATCAGTGGAAGAATCATAAACAATCTTAGATACGCTGACGATTACCGTATTACTAGCAGACCTGAGCAAGAGTTGCAAGACCTAGTGAAAGTAGTAAATAGGCACAGTGCAGAATGTGGCTTAGATATTAACATTCAAAAAACAAAAACTATGATAATTAGCAGTGAAAAGGAAATGTCATCAATGAACATCATAGTAAATATGCAGATACTAGAACAAGTAACAAGTTACTCTTATAATGGACACATAATAACAGATGATGGGAGAAGTGAAATGGAAATCAAAAAGTGAAAAGGTATGGCAAAAAAATGCTTTCAACAGCATGAAATCAGTATTAACATATAGAGAGATTAATAACGCATTAAAAATAATGAGAATTGTCAAATGCTACGTATATTCAACGCTACTGTATGGCGCAGAAGCCTGGACATTGATCAAGCAACTAGAAAGTCGCATAGAAGCCCTGGAGATGTGGATATACAGACGAATAGGCCGTATTTCATGGAAACAAAAACAATCACATGCAGAGGTCCTAGAAACACTGTGAATGAAAAGAGAGAGTTGATGAAAGAAATAAAGAAGAGACAAGTGAAATATTTTGGCCACGTTAAAAGACATGATACTCTTATAAAAACCATACTGGAAGGCAAGGTTGAGGGCAAGCGAGCAAGAGGTAGACAACGATACAAGTAGGGAGGATAACATCAAGAGATGGACGAACATCAGCCTGACAGAATGTACAGTCAGGGCAGAGACAGACAGTGTTGGAGATCCATTGCAGCCAACCTGGCTGATTGATTGATTAATTGATTGATTGATTGATTGATTAATTGATTGACTGAGATAGCGAGCGGCATTATGGTCAAAATTGAATGACGGCAAACCCCAAATTAGCTAATGTCTATAGATATTTTTTCCCCTTGTCATCGTCTTGCTCCTATCTAGGAATCTGATCTCGGTTCACACAGGCAACAATAACTCCGTTCGCTATGATATCGAACATTTATTGTATCTATTGAATGGCGCAGTGGGTTAACCAACCCGCGCTATATTACATATCACAGATCGTTAACATCAAACACATAGTTATCATACAACAGTCTAGCAAACTATCTACCCTATGTATATATATATCTATAGATATCTATTGAGTCCCTCTAAGGCAGGCCCTGTTGCCTCTCTCAAGTCCGTCTGTCCTCTGCCGGTCTACACGTGTCCCAATCCGACAGGGGCGGTAACTCTGTCCGAGTTCCTCGTGGACCCCGCATTAGGCGGGCCACATCAGTGTCCACGGAACCATGGATTTAATGACCAGTCCTTCGAGAAGGCTCTAGATGACTCGGGCCTTGGGTGACTCTCTTCTATCCCTTGGGCTGGAGTTGCAGCCCTTTAATAATATATCTAAAGGTGAGGCGGTGACAGGATTCCCCCCTCCCCCCTGATATGGTTTGTTATTGGGTAATTAGATCTGTTCTAATTCTGTCACCGAATCACATAAAGTTGGTGTTTGTAGTTTGGTGGACAGTAACCTGGTCACCTACATACTGGCATGACAACTCATGTATTCTCCCATACAACACTTCTCTGATTTGGTGAAGAGATCACTCTGTCTCCTGTGTCCTTAAACATGCTTATCTGACCGAAGTTACGTGACGTTTTAGTAGTTGTATTTACAACCCGCCCTTCTCATAGTACCCCACTGGTACTCAGACAATTAACCTCTGTATTAAAGAGGGTTAATAAGACCGAAGTCCTGGCTAATTAAGTACACCTTCAAATCTTGATCTGTGTGTGCATTTCAATACACTTTTACTCTCGTATGTTGTATAATGCTAAATATGTAGTTACATTGGTATTTTATCCCCCTCAGACTACATGTATCCCTGTTGGCTTGTTAGTGTGTTGACTAATAAGTTGCTGTTTCTAATAAAGTGACTGTATTTTACATTGATAGTGTTGAGTTTTAAGGTTTGTGTAACGTGTGTGCTGAATGTGTGGCGTGTTTCCAAGCGTAACGAGTTGGGATAACCTCAATCATGAATTACTCCACTGTGTGCAATGCATGATCAGCATTCCAAGTAGTGGTGCTTAGATGTATCCTAACTCCTAAACTAAGTATATTAACCTAACTATTAATTAAACTAACTGCTAAACATGTATTCACAATTTAGACAAGTCATGCAATTTTACATGAAAGACGCAGACAAATAAAATAAATACGTTTTGCGTACAATTTGTCCGCTAAGTGTATCGTTCTCTCATTTAATCAATTCACGCAGTCATTCACTCACCTTTCATTCAAAATAGTATTTGGTTAAAATATATAATTAAAGTTGAGGTAAGTGTTATTGCCCTTAGAAAAAATGGACTAGGCGATATTTGCCCTTTAAGAAAATACGTAGTTTTTGTACGATGAATCAAAAATGGGTTATAATTTTCCCAGAGACAATTGTATAGGACGGTTCTTTAGGTTATGAATGGAACCGCCTGTAATATTAAAGTAGAATATATACAAATTACAGGTTAACACATTTTATATACATCATTAATGCAAATATAATACATATTTAATAATAAAGTAATTAATTAATTAAATAACTAAATCCAACGATGATGTGCGCGTTGTCCTCCTGTTGTTAGCGTGTTTATGCCATGAATGTTAAAGTTAGTATGGCTGTCTCTTGAGTGTTGTAGTCGACGTCGTTCTGTTTCGGCTGTTTGCAAAGTTTCGTAGCAACAGCAAGTATGGATTGTTCTCACTGTCCCGTATAAAATGTTCTTACAGTATTTCCGAGTCAGTTCCCTGGTTGATATTATTGGTCGGAACACAGTTAACGTTTCTTTCTGGATCATTCTAAAGCTTGGGCACTTGATAGTATAGCTCTTAACGTATAGTTCTTTACGTATCATGTTCATTGGTGTCGTAAGTAACATATTCACTGAGAGTTCTCTAGCAGGTGTAGAGTTACACTGTTATATGCAACCGACTAAAAGTATCACAGTTACTAGTATGGCGAATGGTCGATGTGCTAAGAGTCATTCTACTGGCGCATTCGTTTGCCGTGATAATAGGTCAGCCATAATGTTGTCGGTGCCTCTGATATGGCGGATTTCAAAGTCGAAATCTTGAAGTAGAAGACACCATATTTGTAACCGATGATTTTTGGGTGACCCATGGTTAAGGACCAATAATGGCGAACTGTCAGTGAGGACCACAAAGTGACTACCCAAGAGGAACTTAGATAATCTCAATATACAAAACAATAGGCTTAAAGCCTCCAATTCCACTGTGGCATAACGTGTCTCCGCCTTCTTCAGTTTGCGGCTGACGTAGAGAATTGGATGTCTCACTCCATCCACTTCCTGCATTAAACATCCTCCTATTGCGATAGCGCTCGCATCTGTGGTCAAAATAAAGGGTAAATTTATGTTGGGTAATCGTAAGACTGGTGGATTAGAAAAAAATATGTTTCAATCTACACATTGCATCATCTAAGCTGGTACTTTTACAAATTTTGATGGATTGTCATAAGTCGGGGTGCCCCACCGGCTAGATGAATGTAATTATTCACTGGCGAGCAACCCCAGATAGTCAGAAACTGACTAGGGACAAAATCTATATGCTGAACTATAGATTAAGGCCCATGAATATCCAACGTACAGCTCCAAGTGGCTCGTTACAAAATTAAAATGAACTGTGCTGAATATTCGCCAAGGATGGAAGAAGAAGGTTAGCTAGAATAGATTTTTACGTCTGAATTAAAGTGTAAAGACAACTATTTCCAGTACAGGTTTTTCTCCCTGACTGCTCCCTCCTTGTGTGTAAGTGAACCCCCACCAATGTACACACACAACACGTATGCACAATTGGAATTAAAATATAACGACAGAACTATGAGTTACAATACTACACATTTATTTGCTAATCATAACAATAGACATAGGATGATTGTCAATATGAGGATGATGAAATCATATAACATATTGTGATTGATGACAAACATTACGTAACTTTACTGTTACTCTCATCTATCTGGAACTGTGGTCCAGATTCCCACTCTCCAGTAGACACACACAAAGAGAAAGGAACAGCTTGCCGGTATTCTGACGATCCTGTCAGTCCTGGCTCTCCTAGTCAGTAGTCTCTAGTCTTGAGATCTATAACATAGGTGCTCCTTGTGAGAGCTTGAAAGTAAAGTCAAGAATGTGTTATATCAGTTTCTACATCAGCGCAATCCTAATTAAAACATATAACACAAACATATACAATGACCAGTCTGGCCAAGTTTATCTTTCAGCTCGACTGCGTTCACCATCCTCCTTCTCCCTACTGTCTTTAGTCTGGGACGGGCTTTTCAATTGTCTCACACGCCTGTAATGATTACATTTCTGCCGCCCCATGTCCATGTCGCTAATACAGAAATTCTGTGTCGTACAGCCGCTCCGTCCAATGTTAGTTTAGCAGCTCACAGGGTCGGTATAGGGTATTATAACAATGCCTGATCATCCGGGCTTGCAAGCCGTGACCAGTAGCTGTGCCAGGTTTTCCATGCATTACCGTGGACGCACGCCCACAATTACACTGAGAAAGTTTAGCACCATATACCCTATACTACCAATTGTGGGTAATGTCTGTCCCATTACACCTCTGCTTCCAAACACAATCATTGGCCAATGCTGCCAATGCGCAGACAATAGCCATAACACTCATATTGGTAAGTTTGCTATGACAATCAATATATCAACCAACAATTTCCCAATACACATACACCTATGATTATAACTAGGACATTATTATGATACTTTAACATCATAGGCCATTAATGCACTAGGTAGTGTTTATGAAATTACACATACATACATCCAACATATCCGTAAACATTATATTACTTCAAGATGGACATCTAATGATATTCAACATAATAGCATTAGGCATTATTAATGAGTACTAATATTGTATAGCTACAAAATGAGATATACAACGTCTAATTGAAGTTACACTTAGTTACTGCTGTTGTAAGAATTAAATAAATAGTCAGTTGACTATATTCTGTACAACAAATGCACACACCAAAAAGAGACTAGTCTAGTTAGAAAGAGATGGCAAGCATCTGCTACGACACCTCAGTCATATCTAGACAAGACCTGCCTTCCATAAGTTTCTACTTCTCAGAAGAGTAACACTTACAGCAATATGATATTGAACACAGAACTTAGAAAGAACCTCAAGTACCTACGCCAAAGATAGTTCTTGGAATAACCTAGATCAGATATAGACTGAAGTTCATATGTCTAAAAGACTGTTGCATAGTACTAAGAAATCCTTCATAGAAGCCAACATAAAAATCATGCATATGACTACAACATTGAGATATTTCCTACCTGTTCTGAAGTCAGATTTAATCTAAAGGGAAACAGGTCTAGTGGGGTTTTTATACCTAGCCTAGCAGTAGACACTTATCTCCCAGGAATTCCATTCCTAAATTCTTCTTATCTCCTCCTGACGTTAATTGCAATTAACTCCAAGTCTGTCCAGTCATAAAAATTCTTTCTGCATGCACACTAGCCTTCACACCTGTGGGTCCTGACCATTATTAGCCCACTGAGTCTTTATCAGTGATTCACACCTTCCTGAGTCTGCCAGTCCGAGTGGACGGGGCTTGTTACCGCCCTGGGGCTATTATCTCTCCCTGTGTCAATGTTGTTCACGCCTGGGTGGTTTTATTTCACTCACTGGCCCAGTTCATTGTTGATTCAGCATGTCTGGGTCAGCAGTTTCCCAAGGTGTATACTAATTATCTAGTTGCCATTTTACTTGCCATCTGCAAGCTTACGTCATGGCTGGTTGGTTTGTTTACTTGTAGGTTTTGCAAGCTTACGTCAAGACAGTATAGCCTTGAATATAGAGAAAACAGTTTTGTTCGTCTGTTGATCCTCTACATGGCCCATCAAAAGTGAACCGAAAATTGTTCTGGGAAGTAAAGGCTGCCAATTCGTGACATGGATGATCTTTAGTTAACATATCTGAAAAGACTGAGGTGAGTTCTGCCCAATGTGGAATAAATTTAGAATAATAGTTAATAAGACCTAGTAAACTTCTAATCTGTTTCTTTGTGGTAGGCACTTCTAGATTAAGAATCTTGGAAACAATTTTATCATCTGTCAACAATTTGCCTTCAGAAATTCTATGACCAAGGAAGTCTATTTGTGTATAGCCTACTTCAACCTTGGAAGATTTGATAGTAAGTCCAAAAAGAGAGATTTGGTGGAAGACTTGTTTGAGGGTAAGTAAGTGAGAAGTCATATCAGAAGAATGGACGCATATATCATCAATATAGGCTACTACATCTTTAATTCCGTGTAATAACAATCTTGTTAACCTCACAAACGTGGCCGGTGCGTTCTTCAGGCCAAATGGAAGATATAGCCATTCGTACAAACCGAGGGGTGTTGCGAATGCTATTATATGTCTACAAGAAGGGTGTAGTGGAAACTGCCAATATCCTTTCGCTAAGTCGGTCTTGGAAAATAAGGATGATTGAGCCATATTTAAAATGAGATCTTCACAAGTGTTCATGGGCTCTGCATCCGTTGTGGTTCTTGTATTTAATACTCGATAGTCGATGCACAAACGGATTGTCTGGTCCTTCTTTTTCACCAGGACAATCGGTGAAGAATATTGAGACATCGATTTTTGAATTATGCCATTCTTCTCTAAATCTAAAATTTCTTTATCTAAATTTGCTCTGTAATGGAGAGGAATAGAATATGGTCTACATTTGACCGGTCTCAGATCTGTCAGCACAATTGAATGTGTTATTTTATCAGTGCGTCCAGGTTTGTTAGAAAAGATAGATTTATACCCGTCAAGGAGAGTCAAATGTCTTGTCGCTGTTCTTGTGTCAAAGTGTCAGAGATATGTATGTCCTTTATACTCCCGTCGTCAGTCATAATTGGTACAGGGATTTCAGTATTGTCCACGTCTGTCTGATTTATCACAGATGCTACTGTTTGTAAATTGTCTTCAATGTCATTGTCGTCGTCGTCGAGATCAATTGTTGTCAATATGTCGTCAAATTTGTCGTCGTTGTCGATATCACAGATTGTCGGTAATGTCCATATGTCTTCGTCGTTTTTGTCGTCGTAAGAGTGTGTCGTTAACGATGCTTCGTTTGTCGAGGTGTCATTCCGTTGGGAAATTGTCATTTCGTCTCTGTCACCAGTTCGTTGCATTTGTTCACTTGTCTCAATGTCTGTCTAGCATAGTATGGTTTCAACATATTTACATGGAATATTTTCAACTTTCCATTTAAAGAGATTTCGTAATCTACTTCTGAAATTCTTCTAATGATCTTAAAAGGTCCCTGCCAAGAGGTTGACAGTAAATCTCTTTTGTCAGGTAGCAGTAGTAAAATATCCTGACCTGGATTTAATACAATTGTTTTTGCACCTCTGTTGGCGTACTGCCTGTATTTAAGACCTTTCTCCTGTAGTGATGTTCTGGCCAATATACAGGAACGTAGGATTTTGTCTCTGGTGTCAGTGACTAAATCATAGGTAGAAATGGGAAGTTGGATATCAACAGGTTGTGATATGATCTCTTTATAAATGGTGAGAGGTCCTCTTGGGTTCGCTCCATACATCAATTCGAAGGGAGAGAACCCTGTACTTGATTGCGGGACTTCTCTATATGCGAACAGCACCGTTGGGAGAAGTATGTCCCAGTCGGCTGGATTTTCAGCTGTCACTTTAGATAGCATATGTTTCAGGTCCCCATTTAGTTTCTCGCAGATACCATTTGCGGCCGGTCGATAGGGACTGGTGAAACATTGTTTGATGCCTAGTAACTTAGTTACTGATTGGGTGGCATTCGATATGAACTGGGTTCCTCTATCAGAAATTATTTTCTCCGGGAAGCCAAAACAGGAGAAAATATTTAATAATATGTCCGTCACATCCTTAGATGAGATAGATCTTAATGGAAGCATTTCCTGTGGCACTGTCTCTATTACTTTTAATGGTTCAAGAGCTAAGTTTCTCATTAAAATAAATGCCCAATCTGATTTTATGATCTTATGGTAGGACATGAGATACTCAAAATTTTCCAAGTAGGCGCTGATGGAATCTCCTGAGCAGAACGCCTTTACGAGGCCTTTATACTTGTTATATTTTTGTTCCTCTTCTTTGCTTTTTAGCTTATTCACTGATATTTCTGCGTTGGATTCAATCTCCATCTGTTTTAGTTTTATTTGTGTATCGGCATTCAATTGGGCCTGTTTGGCCACCGCCTCGAGCTCCATCTGTTTCTCCTGAGCCTGCAATTGCATTTTCTTCTCTTCAATTTGCATTTGCATTTTTTTCTCTTCCGCCTGCAATTTCTTTTCTGCTGCCTCCATTTGCATTTGCCTTTGTTTTTCCTCTCGTTCTATCGCTCTTTCTTCACGGGCAATGTTTTCTGCGTGCGTTTTCTGTGCCCATTCTGACAGTTTCTCTTCTTTATAACCTAATTTTATTCCTTGCTCAATGCATTTATCTAAGCTAGACATTTTTGTGTTTTACTTGTTTGTACTGTTTATAAAGTTAAATCCCTTAGAAAAAATTGTTGGGTTGTAGAAAATTTCGTTACCTCCCTTAATTATTAACTTTGTAAATCAAAATGCAAGGTTATGTTGGTGGCAAGGTTATGTATATGCAAACAAATCAATATGAAACAAAATGATACATTGAAGAAAGGTGAGAAGTACAGCTTAGAGTTACAATGGGTATGATATGAAACTTAGCTTTTAATCCCAGAACTCTCCGATGATGTCTTGTACTCTCGTCACTGTTGGAAAGGTTACATAGGTTGCACGCGCCACTATTCACGGAACAATCTGCTCGTGGAGTGAGAAAACATTAGTAACAGTCAAAAAAATGTCACAGTCATGTCAAAAATAGTGTACAGAATAACAATAATGAGGCACCCTGCTGCGGCACTGCTGAGACACTGCTGAGGGACTCAGATTAATTCTATTTTATTGCTAGATAGCTACTAATATTTAAACTTGTAAGTTAACAATTTGTAGTACAAAAATCAATGTGATGTAATTAATTTAGTAATTTTACATGGCAATTAATAGCTGTTTCACAAAGGAATTTATGCCAAAACCGGAAAACTAGCCCCCAAAAAGCCTGTCATCGTCTTGCTCCTATCTAGGAATCTGATCTCGGGTTCACACAGGCAACAATAACTCCGTTCGCTATGATATCGAACATTTATTGTATTGTATCTATTGAATGGCGCAGTGGGTTAACCAACCCGCGCTATATTACATATCACAGATCGTTAACATCAAACACATAGTTATCATACAACAGTCTAGCAAACTATCTAGCCTATGTATATATATATATATCTATAGATATCTATTGAGTCCCTCTAAGGCAGGCCCTGTTGCCTCTCTCAAGTCCGTCTGTCCTCTGCCGGTCTACACGTGTCCCAATCCGACACGGACGGTAACTCTGTCCGAGTTCTTCGTGGACCCCGCATTAGGCGGGCCACATCAGTGTCCACGGAACCATGGACTTAATGACCAGTCCTTCGAGAAGGCTCTAGATGACTCGGGCCTTGGGTGACTCTCTTCTATCCCTTGGGCTGGAGTTGCAGCCCTTTAATAATATATCTAAAGGTGAGGCGGTGACACCCCTATACAGTGAAAATATTTTCAGAAATGTAGAAGATTTAAATGAAATCAGCATTGGAGGACGAAGCATCAATAACATTAGATATGCGGATGATACACTGTTGGTTGCAGACAATGAGCAGCATCTGCAACAATTGGTAGATGCGGTTGTTGTACACAGTACAACTGGGGTTAATTAAAATTAAATTGTAAAAAGACACAGGTTATGGTCGTCACTAGGAAGAACGAAACACCACAATGTAATATACAAGTAAATGGGAATTTTCTTCAACAAGTCAATCGATACAATTATCTCGGAACAGTCATAACATCTAATGGGAGATGCCTTGAAGAGATTAGAACAAGAATCTCCATGGCGAAAGTAGCCTTTAGCAAGATAAAAAACATTCTGACAAATAAAAATATGTCAATTGACATGAGAAAAATAGTGTTGAGGGGATACATAGAGCCTGTTCTTTTGTATGGATGTGAAACTTGACAATGAGCAGTCAGGCTGAAAAAAAATATCTGATGGCTGCGAGAAATGTGGTTTCTGAGGAATATGCAAAGAAGACCACGGACAGACAGAAAAACTAATGAACCAAGTACTACAGGAGGCAAATAAAATCGTAAATTGATTAGAGAAAATTAGACGTAGACAGTCCAACATTTTTTGGAACTATTATGAGAGAAGAAAATTGATTGGAGAACTTAGTGACAAACTGCAAAGATCGAAGGGAAACAGACCAAGAGGAAATCCGAGAGGAAAATATCTGGATGGCTTGGCCATTTGACATGGACAAGACAGGAACACTGAGCTGATCCACGATTCTGGTGATCGAGTGAAATGGCGAATCATGACCGCCCACGCTTTCCGGCATGGAAAGCGTGATCACACGATTGATTTATTGAGAAGAAAGACGACGGACAAGAATTTTGGCATTTGGCAATTCATAGGATCTAATCATCATCATAATGTGCAGTAGGTGTTCATGCTTCATCACTGGTCTTTGTTCTTGGATTTGTTTTAAATCATTGATTATTTTATTGATGTCATTCTTTGATGTCATGGTCTTAGACCTTGCAGTGTCATCAAACAATCTAACTTGATAACGAATGGTTATAAGAACAAAGACTTTTCTTTTCACTCTGTACAAAGCCACACTCGGACATTCTACCCCTCGTTTCCCTCGCGTGCCCGACACGCCACACACAGCTGTTTGTTTTTTTTAAATTTATCTTTCACAGTGGGACATGTCTGCAAGACGTGGGATGCATTCATCATCAAGTGCCGTGTTGTAGGCATTCATGCCGCTGTCTTTGGTGTTCTGAAATCAACTTTGCTGACACTGTGGCAATCCATCCACCATAATTTCTTGTCTCGGTATGTTACTGTCTTTCTTCCCCCTCAACCTTTCCAGTTGCCACGATGTTCTTGCGTCTCTTACATGGGCGAAGAAAGCTGTTTGTCTCTTTCCTAGTTTCATCTACTTGTTAGGTAGCCTGGCAGGGAATTCGCCTTACAAACCACACCTGCTTCTAATTTTGTTCATTTACAAGATTCGCTGCCATAAAACAAAAATGGTTCTATATAGCACTCTCTTTCTTATATTACTTTTTCATTTCTGAAATGTGGCTTTTGTTTGTCCTATTCTGTTCATTAATCTCTTGGACATCGTCCATCTGATAACTACCACTAGGTAATTTATCCATTTGGTTAAGAATGTTTCTATGTCACATTTTGGTGTCACCACTGTTGGTATCCCAGGTCAAGAGGTTACACGACTTTTCTCCGTAATCTCGTAAGTAACGTGACGACTGCGAGAATCAGCACTGGTTCGAATCGCGTCGGTGACTTATGGGGTGTTTGAGCCGGCCAGCTCAGAAAGCAATGGCAAACTACTGAGCGTAAACTTCCCAAGAAATCAACAATCAGCTGAAAGATGTTGACAGCGATGTCCTGTAAAGGATATGCAAAACATTTATTTACTTTCTTTGATATCACCATTATTACTATTTTCTTGATATAGAGTCCATTCTTTACACTCCATATTACTACAATGTCCAACAATTGTGGATCTGTTGTCTTATCTACCACCAAAACTGTGTCATTAAATTGGTTATAGGTTCCGATTAGTATTCGTGGGTTCTTTCTGGTTTCTCATATGATAACTTCGCCTAGGCATGCGCGCGCGTGCGGGGGAAAGCGAGAGGTCGGGCGCCACAAGTTCTGTCGTACTTTATCTGTTTTTTACTTGCTTTATTTTCCCTTTTAATTGATTTTGCAGTATTTCGTTACCTACATTTCAAAGGTACAGAATGTAAATTCACCCATAAGTCAACATCCATGCAACAGTCTGTAAACACACGAACAATGCAAACACAATGCTTTTAACACTCAGTAAAAGTTTTAAAACCCTAAAACAGGTGTGAATGTTATCACGTGGATAAGGCTTTCAATAGTGCAAGACATGTCAACAAATTAGATGATTGTAGATCTACAAATTACTGGGAAAGACCTTAAACTTGTAAAAAAAAAACATATATTGGAAACAAAACTGTCATAAGGATTGATAAGGAAATAGGTAAATATCAACATATTAAGATAGACAGGGATGCGTAATGTTTTTTCCCTGGGCAGTGAAAATATTTTCAGAAATATATAAGATATGAAAGGAAGCAACATTTGGGACGTAACATCAATAAGAATTAATATCCAAACGAATCAGTCTGGATTGTAGACAATGAACAGGACCTGCAAAATTTACTACATGCGGTTGTTGCGAACAACTAGGATTAGAATTAAAAAGACACAGGTTATTGTCATCACTACGAAAAAGGAAACACCACATGTAAATAGGCGTATTCTTAAACAAGTGAATCGGTACAATTATCTCGGAACAGTTATAATATCTGCTTGGAAATGTATTGAAGAGATTAGCACAAGAAAATTCACCACGGTGAATGTAGCCTTTAGCAAGATGAAAAACACAATGACCTATAACAAAGATGTGATTTCCAACGAGAAAGAAAAAAAAAACTACGTTGAAGTGTTCCATAGTGTTACTTTTGTATCGATGTGTAGCATTGTTAATGAACAGGCTGAAAAACATCGGATGGGTGTGGAAATGTGGAGAAAAACGCAAATACCACCGGCAGACAGAAAAAAACCACGCCCTACAAGAAACAAATGAAAACAGTAAATAGATTAGAGAAATTGGACGTAGACAAAATTTGTTGGGCATTTTATGAGAAAGAATTAAACATGGCAACAACTGGAAAGATCGAAGGGAACAGACCGAGAAGTAAATACCTGGATAGCTTGGAAACGGGGCTTGGTCGAGACCAGAGCTGATCCACGACTCTGCTGCTCGAGTGAAATGGCAGAACATGACCGCCCACGCTTAGCGACATGAAGGATGTCTGTCTGTGTAAACATTTACATGATAATCAGATTGATGTCATCAGAATAAATCTAAAATTCACCATATTCTAAGCACAACGATTGAAAAGTAAGAATGTAATGTTGTGATGGGGACACTTCGGGGCCGTGTTTTCATGTTTGCTGTTTCATTTATCTGTTTGTGTCAGTGTTTGCGCCTATGAGTGAAAGTATGTCTGTCTGCCTATCTGTCTGTGTGTCTGTCTATCTCCATATCTGTATGCATGCTTGTATCTGGTTATTTGTCGTTGGGTTTCTGTTTCTCTATGTGGATATACTGGTATCTATGACTGGGTATCCGCCTATGGGTGTGTGTGTGTGTGTGTGTGGTTGTTGTTGTTAGGGGTGGTGTGTGTGTGTGTGTGATTCTACGGGCACTCTTAGGTGGAGTATCCGTATAGCCCAATCAGGATTATGTGAATCCATGGAAGCAGGTGGATGGAGTGTAACAACATCCGACATATTGTTGTTGGTTATGGTCTGCAATCTGCGGCGAAAGATCATCAGTATGGTCACCGACTAGTACAGTCATTACCTAGAAGGAAAGTAATGGCAAACTGCTTTTGGCAAACCTTGCCAAGAACCCCATAACAACCATGTGTTGGAAACTTTCGAATATATTGATTACCAACAACGGTGACACAATGAAAGAAATTAAACGATGACTGTCAGTTGCTCTTAAAAGACTAAAACAACTTAATAAATTATAGAGTGGGACAGATAGAACTACAAAAATTAGGTTTCTAAGAGCATTCAACATACGCCCGTGATACACTTACTAAACACCGCATAAAGGCAGTTGAATATAAATTTTATTAATGGGTTCTAAGAATATCTTGGGCAAAGAAAAGAACAAACGCATCTATATGTCAAGAATTTTTGAAGATGGTTGGTTTTTAAAGACGATCAAAGAAAATTGGTATTTTGGTCATGAAAGTTTGGAGAGAACAATAATGGTGAGGTGTATGTCTTCGAAGGGGAAGGGTAAATAGAAGATGGGTGGCGGGTGATCTCCAGATGGGTGTATTGGACGCGGGACATCTTGGTTGTGATCAAGAATTTTTTCCCACCGGGTTGTTATGAGAACGAGATTCTACAAAGGACATGCTACTGAATGCTAGTAGTAAGGGATGTGGGTTCGAATCTGCATATCTCGATCAACCATGAACCTGCAATACTTTTCTTATATATACTTCTGTGGTGGCGCAACAAGCCTTAAGACAATGAATTTTAAACTTTCGCGAGTGAGGATACATAACTACTTCGGGGTTTGTGTATTTAAAACAAACTTTAATTACTAAAATAGTTTATTTTCTGTATAAAGTGAAAATAGTGCCACGTGTTAGAAGGGCCATCATCAACTTCGATATATATTTGAGAAGCCGATAAGACCTGGGACTTTTTCGATATATAGCTATTGCAAAGTAACCAATGGTATATTATAATGGCGGTTATTACTGTCTGTATGGTTTAAATAATATCATACCATTGACGATGTGTTAGAGATGTATGACTCTTCATCGGTCTGTGTAACGGTGTACAGTCGGACAATTTAAAGTGGGGTACACCAGGTCAAAGGTGGCGTTGCTTCGGGTTGCAGACATAAAGATACATCTGGGACACGCTGGTAATGGACACAAACGACAAAAGTGGGCGTGGCTTCCGGTCACATGACATAGATCTGGGACATTACATGTGTGATTTGTTATGTATTTATCTGTTCTCTGCTTGGTTGATTCAAATGTCCCTCAGATAGAACGTTGGTCACTACAGGAGAAATGACATTTGTGCTTTGGTGTTAATTTCTTATCTGTTCTCTGATTGGTTGATTCAAAATGTCCCTCAGATAGAACGTTGGTCACTACAGGAGATATGGCATTTGTGGTTTGGTGTTAATTTCTTATCTGTTCTCTGATTGGTTGATTCAAAATGTCTCTCAGATAGAACGTTGGTCACTACAGGAGATATGACATTTGTGATTTGGTGTTAATTTCTTATCTGTTCGCTGATTGGTTGATTCATAATGTCAGGCAGATAGAACGTTGGTCTCTAAGGGTGAAATGACATTTGTGATTAGATGTTAATTTCTTATCTGTTCTCTGATTGCTTGATTCATAATGTCAGAACGTTTTTCATTTCAGATATACACCTCTCTCACACAGACAATATCAAAAACAGTGACGAAACGAAGGCCAAGTCTTTTCTCATTTTTGCAGTCAATGAAGATGGATGTTTTTATTCAACGGTTATTACATTCAATGGACTTTAACAATCGTGTCATCTGATACAGAGACGTACTCGTATGAGACTGCTTACAATTTGTACGACATCACTATTGTACAAGAAGTTCTTACTTAAATATCTGCCCAAGGACATTAACATTATTAACCGACCATAATTTGATCAGACAATAAGCCAGCTCGGATATTCTCAAATACATGGTTGATCACTTGCCATATTGTCTACAACAGAGTCACCATCTCATATGTATGAATCAACTAGTTGACTAATTTTCTCATCTTACAAACTTCGTTGTATGTCTGAATAACATTCACAAATACTTCGGCCATTTTATCCGGTGGTGTATTGAGAATGTCAGCTACGCGGAAACACATATGTACTCTGTGTAATAAAAACTTCACACGACCTGCTGACCTACGTCGACATGTTGGGAGTACTCATTCTACACAACAGTTCACTTGTGATTTTTGCTATCGAAGTTATACGAGACATGATAATTTGATACGACACATAAAGACTGAACATGAAACGGTATTCAGTGATGTGTCGACCACTCAACCATCATCTAACCGCGTGTCTGCTAATAATCAACAAACCACAAGTCGCAAGAGGAGAAGAGATCCGACTACAGATGAACAATCTAATGGTAAACGTCAGAAAATACCTGAACAACCAACATGTGCCTTGTCGTCTGGCGCGGTAGGTCATGGTTTGGTGACTAACAATGACCAATCAGCGACCAGTATCTTGTCGGGTCGTATGGGTGATCATGTTTCGCCTATTAACAAGACTCAGCTACCAACACCTACTACATTGTGAGTGACGCAGAACCAACAACCTCGGTGTTAATGCATCAACAGCAAGTGCCTTGTCAACAGATGTTCAGCTATCAGCTGGTACCACACCAAGTTACTCATCAACATCAACAGATACCTTGTCGACATCTGATCAACTACGTGCCATGGCTCCAGAAGATCAGGCGGGACCCTCTGCTGTTAACACATCAACAACTACTGAATATCTTTCATTGCAGAAATTACCCCAGATGTTAGGGTTGTATTAATGAGCATTGGACACGATTAGATCACACATAAATCGCACTATGCCAAGTTGCGCATGTTAGCTTTCTATTATGACTTTCTTGACAAATTTATCTCTAAAGAAAACTATCAACTCACCGAAATGGACACTGACTCTCTATATTTGGCACTTAGCGCCGACTCACTCTCTGAAGTGGTTAGACCACACCTACGAGAAGAATATGACAGAGTCTACAATCAGTGGTTCCCGTCTGAAGTTTGCCCTGTTCATAGAATTACTACCAGTACCTGTCAGGACTGTGTGGATATCAAAGCCTATGAAAAGAGAACCCCTGGTCTTTTTAAATTAGAGTACGAAGGGGAGGGGATGGTGTCGTTATGTAGTAAGACGTATATTTGTGTCAGAGATTATGATAAAATCAGCACCAAAGGTCTGACCAAACACCACAACACTCATCTAAACAAGGACACTTTTTTGGAAGTACTCAAAACCCAAACACCAAGTGGGGGGACCAATATAGGCTTCAAGACACAAGACTCTGCTGTGTATACGTATCAGCAACATCGTGAATCTTTGTCCTATCTGTATATAAAAAGGAAGGTACACAGTGATAATATATCGACTATACCACTACTTATTTAATATGCATTGTATTGTTTGTCTATACATGGTTTAATAAAATTATTATATACCTTACTTGACTCGTTTGTTATTTTGAATGTTTCATGTTGTATTTTTATATTATACACTACACGTACCTACTCTGATGAGTCACTTCGCAACATCTACTCTGACCACGCCTATTTTTTAAAAAACCCGGAGAGTTATCGCCCTTTGAGGTGCATATCGAAGTGCACCTCAAAAAACAATATCCTTTCCTCGTTACTATAAGACTCCTACGACCCTATTTACTTTTGTTCAGATGATAGTGACCATCTACACCTCTTATCAATACCTATGGTTCGTCGAGGGACCATAAAGACGACCGTCAAACCCCGCCCTTGACAGTTTATACATCACGCTTTCACTACACCCATCTCTCACCACGCATAGTTGTCTAACATTACACTAAACGCATTGACAGATCATTCATATACCCCGTTCCCACCCCGACCGACCATTCCCGACTCAATTTCCCACGACACTTTCTTTTTACCCGCAATCATTCGCCTAAAATGTTCCTACCTTCTGTTCCAAAAAAAAAATATTCCCACACTTCAACTTACAGATTTTCAAAAAATTCTTAGATCTGGAATTGTTCTCCCCACCCGCTCAAAAAAACCATCCGCATCCATTTTTCCATTACCTAATTACGCATACAAATCTGGATGCTGAAATACGTGGGTGCGGCCCATAATATACTACTATTATGGTCTGTAGAGGCGTATGGAGTCTGGAGGATTATAGTAACAGCTGGTTATGTGTCGACTTGTTCGTGTCGGTATATGGAGGTTTGAATCCCCGGTCGGTAACTTTCAAATGTTATGTTGTCTACTTCTTTCTGTGAGCGGCATGCTAGATGTGTTTAGTGGAAAATAGTATATGGGTTGTTCATAAATCTTAAACGTGGTCGTATATTGATAAGAGGGTGGTTGCGTTTAAAGTGTCTGGGATTATAACCGTTGTTAGAACAACACCGTGATGAGCAAGAGGTGGTTGCGTTTAAAGAGTCTGGGATTCGAACCGGTGGTAGAACATCAACTATTGGTGATAAGCAAAAGATGGTCGAGTGAGGAAATTGTAGGGAAAAGTACGTGTAGTGAAAACGTGATGGATAAACTGAGGTTCCAACTTCACGGTAACCGGTCGTCGTCATTATGCTCCCTTCCTGTGCCACTGAAATAAGACAGGTGTAGTAGTCAGTGCAGAATAAGAGGAAGCAGTAGTAGGTTTATTAATAGTTGTAATATTAGATGCAGCGACAGCAATAGTAGGTGATGTATTGATAGATACACAAGTCTTTTTATTGGAATATCACACAAACACAAAGACAGACAAGAACAAAGATCCACACACGTACACATATACAGACACACAAAGACAGACAAACACAAGTATAGAGACGTAATCAAACACAAACCCGCAATCCACACACACGCACATACACACACACAAACACATACACACTCACAAGAAAGACACACACACAGACACACACACACACAAATACACAAGTACAGACAAGAACAAGGTTTCATACACACAAACATACATAGGGGAGGATGAAAGAGAGACAGAGAGTTAAAATATACCCCGAGAACGTCTTATCTGATCTAAACACTATGTTCCGAATACGATAGAAAAACCACAGGTTTCCTACCAACAGACAGAATTTTCCCCCGTGGAATTTCACCCTGCTGCCTTCGAGGATGTAGTAATGAGAAAAACACTCAGGCGTGTACCGAGTATGGTACTAAAAACCCACTACTTCTAGACTAAAAGGCGTCAGCCGTGGTCTGCAAAGGTAATTACACTCACCCGTACCGTGAGAAACACTCAACTCATAAGATTTCAGTACTTCGCTTTTCTTCCACGAAGTTCCGCTGCGGCAGTTATATTCTGATGATCAGACAGGCAAGTTGTAATAAACAGTATAGGTTAAACACTCCAGTATTGGTGTAGTGATAGGTATATACTGAAGCGCAGTTTAGATGTGTATATAGAACTTTATTTTCATATGGACCAGTGTTATTTTGTTGCCGAGTGATGAAGATAGAATGTAAGCACCGTATTTTATAAAATTAGATAAAAACCAAACATCTGTGAGATGAGCTGGGGGTAAGGAGACCTGCCAAAACGAGACCGAATGAGACATGGCGCTAACAGATATACCGTGGGATCAATACATTGTGCCATATTTATTGAAAGACAGAAGAGCCAAGTGGTTTGGTTACTTCGGTAGAAGACAACACCATCAATTAAGATCACCAAACCTACAACAAAAGAGCATTTTCGACAAGCGAAAGAGGACGCCGGAGAAAATAAAAAACGTGTGACATATACAATCACACGGAATGAGACTATCCAGTGCCGCCCATCGAGGGCTAGGACGCAGCTTATTTCTCGTTTTTTAGATTCTCACCACGATGTTTGACGACAAAATTGAGTGTTGTACATACGTGATAATACGGACACTGAAGGTAGGACCAGTTTGTCTTGTGTGTTTTTGTATGTTTGTGTCTCAGCACCAACATTCACCAACAAGTAAACCACAACAGAGACAGCAACACGACTTTAAAAAACAACAAAGTGCGGAGCTATATATATGAATATAACAACATGTTTATTATTCCTTCACAATGTATGGAAACATAATAATGGGTGCAATATTATGATTACATTCTGAAATAATTAAAAATAAATATTATGTAATAACAGATGGAACAGGATACAAACAACATCATTCAACATCGCAAACAAACCCGAAGATATAGCTAAATGTATATAACAATATTATTAAAAATATTACAAGCTTATTTACCGGAAATGTGTTACTGTGACATTTTAATTTTTCGCAAGCGGTCATAGCACCGTTTATTTTACACAACTATATATATATATATATATATATATATATATATTATATATATATATATATATATATATATATATATATATATATATATATATATATATATATATATATATATAATTCTAAATTATGTGCCTTTTTATACAAGTGAAAACCAATGTTTTATCGGGTTTTAATTGTACACATAATGTAATAGAGGGAGTAATTTAGATAATGTACTACAGAATAATCCGTAGGCCTATATGTTTCTAAAAGCTATCAAAATATATTATATTCTGATATAGAAACAAAACTGCTATCTCTCTATATGGTTGTCTGTAGCTACTGCTGCCCGAATTTTAAACCTAACCTGTAAGATTAAAGGTTACATAATGAAATCAGTAGTCAAGTTGATAGAACATCGGTCTTGGGTCCAGGCGAAAGTGGTTGTTGCTCATTGAGAGCATTATATTTATTTATTTATGTTTTTTTGTTTAAAAATCAATCACTCGATGTGAAAGTAAGCGTAGTCCAACAAATTCATGTCGTGTTGTTTAAAGTTTTGTTTGTTAGGTTAACATCTAAGAAGATGATAAATCTAGACACTTGATGTAACACCGCAACAGAATACACCATCAGTATGTGACGTACCAGTACGCGTGGGCGATATCATGTGTCATGTTGATTACCATTTTCACTCTGTTATATAGGGCACAGATGTAAGAAAGTATTATATAACCAACATGTATAAAATATAAGGACAATCATATATTCAGGAAATACACAAGAAACATAATATTGGTTTAAACATGATTAAATTACGAAAGGTGCAGTTGACGCATTATCAAGCAACATGTATAAAATATAAGGACAATCATATATTTAAAAATCATTCAGGAAATACACAAGAACATAATATTGGGTTTAAACATGATTAAATCACGAAAGGTACAGTTGACGCGTTATCAAGCAACATGTATAAAATATAACGACAATCATATATTAAAACATCATTCAGGAAATACACAAGAACATAATATTGGTTTAAACATGATTAAATTACGAAAGGTGCAGTTGACGCATTATCAAGCAACATGTATAATATATAAGGACAATCATATATTTTACAAATAATTCAGGAAATACACAAGAACATAATATTGTTTTAACAATTAAACGAGGAGAGGTGTAGTTGTACATTATCAGCTTGTACTTGTCTTTTAATAAACACATAAGTTAAAGTATCTCTGTGTTGTGTGTATGTCCCGTGTGTTTTGAATCCTATATTTGTCCCTCCACTTGCTGTTTGGGTATTGAGTACTTCCAAAAAGTGTCCTTGTTTAGATGAGTGTTGTGATTGTTGGTCAAACCTTTGGTACTGATTTTATCATTATCTCCGACACAAATATACGTCTTACTACAAAGTGACACCATCCCCTCCCCTTCGTATTCTAGTTTAAATAGCCCAGGGGTTTCTCTTTTCATAGGCTGTGATATGCAGACAGTCCTGACAGGTAGTGGTACTAGGAGTAATTCTATGAACAGGGCAGAGTTCAGACGGAAACCATTGATTGTAGACTTTGTCATATTCTTCTCGTAGGTGTGGTCTAACCAATTCAGAGTGTGAATCGGCATTAAGAACCAAGTACATACTATCAGTGTCCATTTCACAAAGCTGAAAGTCCACCCTGTCTATAAATATATCTAGAAAATCATAATAAAATTCTAACATTCTTAATTTGGCATATTGATAAACGAAAAAAAGCCTATTTGTAAAGGGAGATCCCACACCGTTTTCTTCTTTACTGTCTCAACCTCAACAATGTCGTCAGTAAGTGGGATCATTTTCTTAAACAGGGGGTTATTTACTAATTTCGACATGTCTTTTTCCTGACAGTACGAGACATCAGTATGTTTTGCCTTGTTGGTTAGTGTTTTCCCATAAGCGGCGTTACCTAACAATTTCATTGTTTCTGCCGTAATAGTCTCACGGGAAGTTTGTCTCCCTCACGTCTGGCATCAGACACCATATCTCCAAATTGCTTACAACAACTAACAGGTTTATATTCAATCACCTGAATATATTCAGTGACTTCTAGTCCATGTGACAGATACCATCTTAGGAGTGGGGGTGGTCAACAGGATCTTGTCCCCCAATATAACTACCCATTAATGTGCGACGTGGTCGTGTTCAGCAACTTATGTGACTCGGCGTACTCACGCATAAAATCACGTATATGATCTCTACCCACCTCTATGTTTTTTAAGATGGGGGTCATTTCCGAAAAATGATCTCTGAGAGAGGGTGGTACATGGATGTCACATTCTATCAGCCCAAAAAGACTCTCGTCTTTACAGCAGCGAGAATCTTAGTCGATTTTATTGGAAGCGACCAAACCACGGTGTGGACGAATGGGAAATTCGTGTCCTATGAAAGTTTTAATATTTCTATCAGTCTTGTTAGTTTCTCCCACTCACATTCCAACATTTCTATTACTTTAACTTTAACACCAGTCTCCAGATAACCACGAATATCTTGTGTCTTCTTAAAAACTCTGCCAGTGGTTATTATTGACGGGGTTAATAGTTTTCCCAACCTTTAGAGGGTGAAATAATCAACCATGTAATTGGTAAGCTATCTTACTCTTTTATCCATCCATCTACTCGGATACTCCGGTCGCCCCAGCGCATTTCACCTCCATTAATTGTGTCTTCAATGATATGTTCTGGCTATGAGAGGACCCACGCCAAACCATGCTCTACACTTTTGTATATACTTGTTAACCTTATGGGATTTGAACTCGTCATCTTTATATCTAATAGTAGGGCAAGTCAGAGACCACAGGTATAAAGCATTCGCATCATAACCTGTAATACTTTTTACCAGCTTATTACCCCTGATACGGGTCTGGTGGGCTTCGTGATAACGATGAAATATAATACTCGGTCCTCCGACTATATTGCTCTCTTAACAACTTGTGTAATTTCGCCTCCTTCTTGCAACATAACAAGAATACTACCTCTTTGGGGAGGGTCTTAAAGAGATACTTTAGAGTAACATCTGGACAGAAATGGCATCCTTAAACATGCCTACACCTAACTCCTTGTAAAAGCTAACTTGTGCATCTGAAGCCTTGATAAGTGAACCAACATCCATGTTGTTGTACCACACGAGAAAGTCTTCTAATGTAGTCATCTTATGTTCAGTCCACACCTTCTGACACTCTTGATACTCTACTTCTGTAATATTAATGTTTTTAAGTTTGAAAAAAAAAAAGCTGTATGAGGTGGTAATTTGTTGCTTTTAATTTGTCTACGTCTGTTATGAAATCGTAACAGAGACCCTTGGTCTCCTCAACACCATAAGTCGCATAGGTATTTTGAGTAGCTAAATCCTATGTAGTTTGAGTAGCTAAATGCTATGCAGGAATTTTGGAATACCAAGGAAGTTAATCAACATGACCAGACTATGCATGGAAGATACTTATAATATAGAAACATATAAAGGCAGGAAATCGGACCCTTTCCAAATAACATCTAGCTTGAAACAGGGTGATGCACTATCGCCGCTACTCTTCAATATGGCTCTAGAGAAAGTTGTAAGGAAGGTAAAGGAGGACTGTAATATTGGAGGAACAACCAAGCTGCTTGGTTCTGCAGATGATATAGATATTATAGGGGAAAATGAACAAAAGACATTGGAAATATTGACTCACTTAAAGGAAAAGCACAACAGATGGGGCTGGTTATCAACCAAGATAAGACAGAGTATATGGTAATTTCAAGAGAAGTAATGGCTAAAAACTCTGGCCACATACAAATAGATACTATGACCATTAAAAGAACGGAAACATACAAATACCTGGGTACAAGTACAATCTTCAACTGCTCCAACATCATAAGGGAAGAAATACAAACTAGAATCAATTCTGGAAATAAGATATACTATGCACTACAACATCTACTAAAATCAAATGCGTTATCTCGTAACACCAAAATCACAATATACAAAACACTTATCAGACCAGTTGTGCTGTATGGCTCTGAAACCTGGAGAACAAAGAAAGGAGACGAAGCCTTATTACAAACCTTTGAGAACAAAGTTTTAAGACGCATCTTTGGACCCATTTGGGATACACAAAGTGGAGAGTGGAAAAGAAGAAGTAACAAAGACAATTATGATCTGTTTAAGTCCCCGCTAATCACTGGTATCATGAAGGCTAATAGACTATAATGGCTGGGGCATATAGAAAGAATGGAAGATAATAGGGAAAACGAAACTCGCTTACACTCAGGAAATAAATGACCGTAGACCCCGAGGTAGACCAAGAAGACGGTGTAGAGATAATATATATACACACCTACAAGCACTTGGAATTAACGACTGGCAAGAGAAGGTCAACCAGAGAGACGAATGGAGACGGATTGTATCTGCAGCAAAGAACCTCAATGGCTCGGAACGCTGAAGAAGAAGAAGAGAAATCCTACCGCTAAATAATTACTGATATCTAGGAATTTCAACTGTTGAGTGGCAAAACACATAAAATTATTTTTTAAACTACAAATTTGATTGAAGACTCCTTTGCTGTAGTAAAGTATGAGATCAAATATGGTGTAATCATATTTAAATCGTACTTTCCAGAGTTTAATACTATCACTGGTATCTGTTGTAAGTACGCATCTAACTTAGTCGTCAGCGTTGGCTGATTCATCTCACCAACTTTCTATAACCCCACTAAATTTATCACGCAAACATTCATATGCTTTCGCTGCCACTTCAAGTAGATGATCAAGGATTCTATTAACCAAGGCTTGTGGATCTCCTGCTGAAATAAAACAAACAGACCTTTCAAACGCAGGAACATTGTATGCTACTGAACATGACATTGGGAATATGTTTGATAACATTTAGTAGACTCTCTGTCGTTAGGTAGCTTGGTACTATGACAATAACACTCATAGTCGTATGCAATTCTGTACGGGTAAACATATGCAGTATTGACCAAAATACCTTTCTCTGCAATTAATTCCACACTATTTCTGATGCAGTGTAAACCTCTCCTTTACAACGAGTTTTGGTTATCCCTCCAATGTCTCTCCATTTTCCAAATCCTCGGCCACTGACGAGCTCAAACGAGAGCACAACTCGAGTATAGTGCTTCCATATTGACGTGGATAGGCCTTAAGTTCATACCAGAATACGATCATCGTTGCCAGTAGTGGGTTGTGCTCAATATTTAAATTTCAAATCCCGAAACAACAAAATAATCAATTTGATTATTGCTCACTGGATTTTAGGAGGCCTGGTGTTCCTTGCCAGTGAGAAGTCCTGATCGTTCGGGTCCACATCGATTGACGGACGTCAGTCGCGGCGATTGGGCAATCTTGAGCATAGCCTACGATGGGTAACGTTGTAATATTCTGTTATGATAATTTGTCGTGTCCAGCGTGTGCCGCGTGGTTACACACCCGCTTCACATGCCAGAGATCCGGGGCTTGTTTCCGGATCCGGTCAGGGATATGCACTACTGACGAGCTAAAACGAGAGCGAAACTCGAGTATAGTGCTTCCATATTGACGTGGATTGGCCTTAGATTCATACCAGAATACGATCAGCGTTGCCAGTAGTGGGTTGTGCTCAATATTTAAATTTCAAATCCCGAAACAACCAAATAATCAATAAAGTTATATATATTTATTTTCGACGGAGGAACGCTCGCGTTCGTGAACTCATTTAATTACTATTGATTTGGTTTCTATTACTCTGCGATTTTGTTTTGGCTAGACGACGAGCGGAATCATTATTAGAGGGAAACAGCATAGCAGACGAGGCTCGAGGAACAGGACCCTTAACTACTAGAGGACGTTTCAGACGCCAATTATTATACCAGTAAATTGATGTCAACATAGAACCACCGCCGTCTCCAAGATATTACGTCACATCCATCCCAAAACCGTGACCACGTTTTGTTCGAATTTATCGTCCATTATGTTTGCGTCAGTACTTCTACATCATGGAAACCATTCAGTCATTACTAATCTGGACAATATTATTGGATTGTTGCTATTTATCAACATATATAGTCGCAGTGTCAAGAAAGTGAAGGACATTGAGAATCAACGGACCGACCATATTAACGGATACGGCCAGTTATATATTGAAATATATATATTGTGCAACAACATTTGAATTTTATTAACTCTTTTATGGATAATTGTTAACAAGTCTACGATGATGATTTATAATTTCTACACTACCGAAATTTCTCTGAAAGTCAATCAGGATGTACGAATACCAAATTGTTTACGGACATAAGTTGCAAATATCGTCAACACCAAGATCTTCTGCAGCCTAGTGAGAGCGCCGATTTTCAGTCGACACCGGATCATAAGAACAGGCCAGTCGAATTGTCTGTTGTTGTTTGTTACGTTCTGTCCGGTTGTTTAGAAATTATTTTCGGAATCGCTCTCCATTGCCGGTTTGTCGACGTCGTGAGTCTGCGGGCGGTTGGTAGGGCTACTTTTGTACCAGAATAATTTATTTTTGTCAGTACAAATGTACGTTCGGTGCTGACAGCTGCCAGATCGTTACGAATATTTTATTGTAGCGACCTCACCGTTGTTTGGGACCTGTCTTGTTTCGTAATAGTCTACATCACTTGTTTCTGTGCGTCATCTGTGTTTCTTTCTATGTACATAAATATGTTTGTTTGCGTGAACATTAGTTTATGACTCTGGTAGTAGTTTTCGTGTGTCCTATAGTGTCATTTTATTTTATATCATCATCATCAAGTACCGTGCCGGCTGGCGTAGGCGTTCATGGCTCTCCACAGATTTCGGTCTTTGGTTTTCTGGATCAACTCTGCTGCTGATATTCCTCCGTGCCACCGTCTCAATCCATCCAGCATCATTTCTCTTGGTCTGCCTCTGCCTCTCTTCCCCTCGATCTTTCCAGTTGTCACGATGTTCTCCAATGCCTCTCTTCTCATTACATGACCAAAGAAAGCTGTTTGTCTCTTTCTTATTGTTGTATATAGTGTTCTAGTTTCATTAGCCTGTTTCAGGCAGTCGTCGTTAGTTACTCTGGCAGTCCAAGGAATTCTCAACATTCGTCTCAGGAACCACATCTCTGTTGCTTCTAATTTCTTCTTAATTTGTTCATTTACATTCCAAGATTCACTGCCATACAGCAAAACTGGTTCTACATAGCATTTCAGCACTCTCTTTCTTACACTCAGTGATAGTGACTTATTGCACAAGATACTCTTCATTTTCTGAAATGCGGTCTTTGCCTGCCCTATTCTGCTGTTGTACATCTTCCATCTGATGTTATAAATGTCCCTAGGTATCTAAAATTATCCACTTGGTTAAGAATTTTTCCTTCTATTTCTATGTCACATTTTGGTGTCACCATTTTCTTTGATATCACCATTGTTACTGTTTTCTTGATATTCAAGGAGAGTCCTTTCCTTGCACTCTCTGTTACTACAGTGTCCAACAATTGTTGTAGGTCTGTTGATTTATCTGCCACCAATACTGTGTCATCTGCATAGCGTATATTATTTATATTATAACCTCCAACTAGTATTCCTGGCATCTCTTTGATCTCTCTCATTATTACTTCGCTATATAGGGAGAAGAGATCTGGTGACAAGACACATCCCTGTCGTACTCCTAGCTTTATGTGTTCGTAACTACCCTCTTTATTTCCAATTCTAATTGCTGCTATTTGGTTCCAGTAAAAATTCTTTATTATTCATAAATCTTTCCCATCAATTTTGATATCTTCCAACATTTTAATCAGCTCATCATGTTTTACTTTATCAAATGCCTTAGTATAATCTATGAAGCATAAATATATGTCTTTCTGTTTCTCTATTGACCTTTCTATTAGTGTCCGTAATGTATATATTGCATTGTTTGTGCCCTTTCCCTCCACAAATCCATACTGTTCTTCACTAATTTCCATTTTTATTTTCTTTCTGGTTCTTCTCATTATGATTCTGAGCAGAAGCTTAGTGATATGGTTTATGAGGTTAATTGTACGAAAATCTTCACATTCAATTGCTCCTGGTCTTTTTGGTATAGCTATAAATACAGATTTCAGCATATCACTGGGTAAATATCCACTGCTGTAAATATCATTTAACATTTTGGTTAATATATCTACTCCAAATTCTCCCAATACTTCTAATTCTTCTATTGTGATTTCATCTGGTCCAGCTGTTTTTCCTTTCTTCATATATTTTATAGCGTCAGCGACTTCTTCTTTTAGAATAGGTGGACCTTCTAAGTCACTTTCCTCTGTTCATTCTTCCCTTTCCCCGTCATATAATTCTCTTATATACTCATTCCACCTCTTCATTATATCATCTTCCTCCAATAATATCTTTCCTGTTTTTGATTTCAAACACCCTGTATTTATTCTTATTTTTCTTCCCGTGAGCTCACTGATTTGTCTGTGCATATTTTTTGTATCTTTAATGGCATTTAATTCAATTGTTTTGCACTGCTCATTTAACCAACTTTCTTTTGCCTTCCAACATTTATCTTTTATTTCTTTATTTATCTTAGCGTATTCTTGTTTGTCATTTTTACTCTGTTTTCTTTTGTCCATCAGCATTAAGATTTCTTCATTCATCCATTTTTTCTTAGCTATTTGACTTCTCTCCGGTAATATTTCTTTGCTAGTTTGATGAATGGAGTCCCTTAACATTTCCCATTGTTCATTTATACTCTGTATTTTAGCTATTGCATTGTACTTATTTTTCACAGTCACTATGTATTGTTCTTCAATGTCTTTATCTACTTTCAGAACCTCTTTATTAAGTCTCATGTTCCTAACCATTTTCCCCCTCTCTTTAATCTTACTTTTTTTTGTCCACATAGTGGTACATGATCATTATTACAGTCGGCGCCAGGCATTGTTTTTACATTAATTAGAGCATTTCTAAATCTTTTATTAATTAGTATGTAGTCAATTTGGTTGCGTATTTTCTGATCAGGGCTTTTCCATGTGTATAGTCGTCTTTTATGGTGTTTAAACCACGTGTTTCCAATTATAATATCATTGATATTTGCCCATTCTATTAGCTTTTCCCCTCTTTCATTTCTTGTACCTAAACCATAATGTCCCATTACATCCTCCATTTTCCCCTTTCCTACATTTGCATTAAATCTCCAAGTATTATTTTTATTTCCGGTGATCCAATTTGAGCCATCGCCATTTCTATTTCGTCGTAAAAGTGTTGTATTTCTTCATCACTACTGCTTGTTGTTGGTGCATATACTTGTATAATATTTATATCTATTGGTTTGCCTTTGATTTTGACCAAAATAACTCTATCTGAAATACACCAGTATCCATTAAGTGACTTGGCTGTTTCTTCGTCAAGTATTATTCCTACACCTTTTTCATGTGTATCCCCTCCAGAATAAATTATTGTGTGGTTGTCAGCTATAATTTTGCCCGATCCCTTCCATCTCATCTCACTAACGCCTAGTATATTCATATTCATGCTATCCATTTCTCTTAGAACATTGTTCAACTTTCCTAGCTCATTTAATGTCCTAACATTCCATGTTCCTACTCTAAATTTATTTATTTTATTTATGATTTTGCCATCAGTAGCTGGATGACGGTCTGGTGTCACCTGTGGCTCATGACTGTCCCTACCGGACGAGGATGTCCTAAGACAGCCATTAACGTCGTTCACTAACTCTGATAATGTGTTTGCCATGAAGTCTTGGGAAGATAATGTGGTGGTTTCCCCTTGCCTTCCACATTCCACATGGTGGTCTTTTACCTCTGCCTTTGACAGCCATTTCCGACTGTCAGGACAAGTGAGTGCCCTGCTCTGCTCAGCTGCAGAGTTGTCCACTTATTCCGGTGGATACTCGGTCCCCAGAGCTGTGTTAGCCACACCGTGGTGTGTTTCCATCCTCTACCACGGGGAGGTGCAGTTGGGATTTTCCCTTCCTAAAGTTATGGTCTATGACCAAAACTCTCCAGTACTTTTTAGAGGATCTTATATACTCTCATTGGCACCTTGCCGTCTTGACAGACGATAGTTTGTGCTCTAAAAAGGCATAATAACTTTTACCTATGGCGGTAGCGAGTGTGACTGATAAGGCCAATTTGCGCTGTAAATGTCCGTTCACAGTGGGTGCATGTGAACACGTGGTCATTTCCACCATCGTGCATCATCTTACGTCTCAAACGCTTGGTGTGTGACTTTTCTGCAATAATTTTCTCCTTTGACTTTATTCCATTTCTGATATTTGCCCTCCACGCAACACGTTCAGCGGCGACTTGCTCCCAATGTGCATTATCAATGCCTGTATCAATCATGTCCCGCTTACACACATCTTTGTATCGTAGTAGAGGCCGACCCTGAGATCTCTTACCCATCTGTAATTCACCAAAAAAGATATCCTTTGGTATTCTACCATCATCCATCCTCCTAAGATGTCCTATCCATCTAAGTCTACGAAGACTGAGCATGGAATAAACTGTCACACAACCTGATCTTTCCAATACTTCAGTATTTGTGATTTTGTCTTGCACTTAATACCAAGAATTCTTCGCAGACACCGCATATGAAAGCTGTTTAAATTGTTCTCTTGGTGTGAGTAAGTTGTCCAGGTTTCACTGCCATAGAGAAGAGTACTAAGGACACAGGCTTGATAGACAAGGACTTTTGTTTTGGCAGTAAGCTTCCTGTTCTCCCAGACTCTTTTTCTTAACCTGTTCATTGTTGTTGCTGCCTTACCAATCCGGATGTTGATTTCCTGATCTAGGGATAATTTGCTATTTACCACTGATCCTAGATATGTAAAATGGTCTACTATCTCTAGTTCGGCGTCGTCAATAAAGATTGATGGTACCCCATGTGCACCTTGTGACATAATCTGTGTCTTCTTTTTGCTAATTGTTAAACCAAATTCAGAACAAGCATTGGAGAATGCAGATAGTAGACATTGCAATTCTTCCTCAGAGTGGGTCGTAACTGCAGCATCATCTGCAAAAAGCAACTCTCTGATCAGTACCCTCCTAATTTTGGTCTTAGCCTTCAATCTCTGAGCATTGTAGAGGCCGCCATCTGAGCGTGAGTGAATGTATATACCACCATCCTGATCACGAAATGCATATTTCAGTAGAAGTGAATCTTATATATATATATATATATATATATATATATATATATATATATATATATATATATATATATATATATATATATATATATATATATATATATATATATATATATATATAAGGTCATCGTGGTAAGGCAATATTTATTTCCTCTTCGAAATTATTACATCGTTGGTCTCGAACACCGTCTTATAGCATTGTTAATCATATTGGCATTCAATTCAGTCTGTTACTCTCCTTTTACACGTCTACTTTCAACCTTCCACACGATCTAGCATCACACAGATACATATTTTGTTTGAGCTGTTAAGTTTACAGAATAGTATTGCACCATGTCGTAATTGCAAGATTTTATGGATAAGGGCGAGAAGTCCGGATTGTTCGGTCATGAACTTAGAGCATGGGCTAAACAGGAATTAAAAGATTTTCCGGGCACAGCAACGAGAAGAGAGAGCAGCGGCCAAAGAAGCTAAAGAATTACAAGCAGCGCTTGACAGAGAAGCTAGAGAATTACAAGCAGCTCGTAAAAAAGAAGCTAGAGAACTAGAAGCAGCTCGCGAAAAAGCGGCTAGAATAAAATTACAAGCAGCTTTAGAAAGAGAAAAACACAGCAGAAAGGAAGAGGCTTGCATTTGAGAAAGAGAAACTAGCAGCCGAGTTGATAATGAAGGATAAAGAGATAGAAGAGAACTTTAAGTCAAAACTCTTCAGAAAGACAAGGAAGCCGAAATTTCTCAAGCAAAATTACAAGCGAATCAGTAGACCCCATTAAACGATACCAGGGTCTGATCAGGAATTTTACATCCATTTCAGCATGGATATCTAATTTTGAGGTACTAAGGAAATATTACAAAGTACCAACCGAAGAGTGGCCCATATTATGTCACCGTCGTTTGGCTTTGGAATCTTTGAAGGTCATGGAGGTGATCCATGAAAGCCTACGTACCAACTACATGTATATTAGAGACAGATTCTTGTCACATTTTTCTTTGGATCAAGCTGGTTTACGAACAACAAGATGATGCAGTAACACAACAGATACCGACACCAACTATCAACGGTACCAATAGTTGGAAGGCTGTTCAGGTTAACAAAAACTTATCGACTCAAGATAGAAACAAGTTAACAGCAGCAATACAAATATTTGTTGACATTTATTTCGGATAAACCAGGATAAACGTTAATACAACATAAGATCACATTACTATCAAACATAAGTCTAAGTAAAACCTTGTCCAATTCCAGTACATTACTTAGAAAAAGTAATAGCGGAAAATTCTGAACTGGATCAGTGTGGCATAATTAGAAAGTCCACATCAAATTATTGTTCACCGTTAGTTATTGTTAAGAAAAAAGACAATACGTTACGGATTTGTGTGGATTTATAGAAAAGTCAACGCTTTGACTATATTAGACGCTCAACACATGCCCAAGGTCGACGATTTAATCGATGGCATGTCGAAATCTAATTTTTTTTCCAAAAATAAACATTACAAAGGGATATTGGCAAATCCCTATGGACAAAGATGACATGCACATCACTGCCTTCGCCACTCCTTTAGGTCTTTATGAGTGGGCGTACATGCCTTTCGGACTGCATAACACACCGAGTACTTTTATGCGGATGATGCACAATTTACAACAAGGTATTACCAATGTAGCAACTCACATGGATGATATATGCATTCACACTACGAATATCGATACCTACATTGAGAACCCGAAACGGGTATTCCAAAGAATACAACAATATGAACTAAAAGCTAAACCTAGAATAGGTTACAACAAAGTTCAATTTCTTGGACATAGAATCTCTGATGGATTTCGTAAAACAGACCCACCAAAATTCTAAACATTAAAACTCCCACCACCAAGAAAGAAGTTCGAAGTGTGTTAGGACTCACCAATTACTACCAAAAGTTCATTCCTAATTTCGCTGACATGACAGCAACTTTTTCAGAACTATTGAAAAAAGATCAACCCGCTCAAATTAGGTGGCCTGAAAAACATGATGAACTTCTGCAACAGATTAAGAATCTTTTCAGTAACTGTCCAATTCTCAAACTACCTGACATCTCGAAAGACTTCATTATTCAGACTGACGAGAGCTTATATGCAATTTCTGCAATTCTTTTGCTTATTCATGATGGTAAATTACATCATGTTCTGTACTTTAGCAGGAAACTATCAGAAACTCAAAAGAAATATGCTGTCACTGAACTTGAAGCTTTGGCTCTGATAGAAAGCGTCAATAAGTTTTCTAAATATCTACCTCGGGAAGAAATTCCTTGTTCTTTCTGACAATAAGCCTTTACAAGTCTTTAAAGATGGACATCAAATAACTCCAGAATACACAGATGGTCTCTTCTATTGCAAGATTATGATTTTGACTATCTATCACAATCCGGGTAAAGATAATAACCTGGCTGATCTTCTTAGTAGACTATAGTAATCTATACAGATATAACACTTTCATGTTACAGTCTGCGTGCATACATGTTAAAATGGAGTAATCCAGTATTCCGAATAATATTTTCACTTCTGAACTCCGGTATAGAACGTTTCCAAATAAGTGACAGACAGTTTGCCATATGTTATTTAATTAAGATAATTATTGTCAGATGGGTACATATTTTTCCCAATTTGATTGATTGCCAGATTGTGTAGAGGACGAGTGTGAAGGCATTCGGACTTTGTCAGCTAGACACTACTCCGAGTGATGTGATATAGTAACGTCAGGCTTTTGTTCGAGTCGATCGTGATCTAAGTCGATGCGTTAGGTTGGGCAACGGGCATCTACACTACGAGATAACGAACTCTAATAGATTGATTGTATATATTATTTACATCCATGGTCACGCTCATGTCATAGACCATAATTATTTAGCATCAACGGTCATTATCACACTACCATTTCACAAACACATATATGCAATCTATACGTCATGATTCACTCATCACACAGTCGATGAGAGGGTCATGTCAATTAAACAGTGAAAATATCATTCACTTGCCATTTGTACGTCGTGGTTCACTCATCACACCGTCGATTATAGTGTCATGTAAGTCAAACATTTAATAAATCATTCACTTACCATTTAAGCATCATGGAACGAGTGATAATATTATATAAAGCTATAAGCTGTTACAATGTCAGAACATGACAACAGAGATTTGTTGTTTGGTATGGTAGAGATAATTTTAATTGCAAAACACAGTCCAATGGTACATACACGATTTCATTTCAAAACAACAAACACACAGAACGCAATATACAAGGGCTGAATAGCATGACTGAGTGAGAGTATTCTAAATTTGTATTTAATATGCTTTTCCAGTTAATTTCAGGTTCGAGATAATATTACGATAATTATTAAGTTGATTATGTGGTTGATTATTGCTCACTGGATTTAGGAGGCCTGGTGTTCCTTGCCAGTGAGAAGTCCTGATCTTTCGGGTCCCATCGATTGACGGACGTCGGTCGCGGCGATTTGGCAATCTGGAGCATAGCCTACGATGGGTAGCGTTGTGATATTCTGTTGTGATATGATTATGACACATGACCCATCCCTCAAGATGTGTCTCTTTATCTTCTCTTTGCTCTATTCACCATCAAGTTTATCACTTGTTACTATGTTTTCAAGCTATTTTCTCTTCATAATGTGCCCAAAAATGTTGTCTGTCTACGTCTAATTTCTCGAATCACGTTTTGGTTTTCAATTGTTTCTTGAAGAACTGTCTCATTCGGTGTTCTGTCCATCCAATGTTTTCATTGCATTTTCCATAGCCACATTTCCGCTGCCACCAGATGTTTCTCGGCCTGTATGGGCAATGTCCGTGTTTCACATCTACACAACAGTTTTGTTTTAATGTTGCACATACTTTGCAGGACGCTACTGTTGATTATCTATGCAATTCTAGGTTCAGTAGTTTTCCATTGCTTTCTGAACAATATAGATTTTGTGATGCACTTCAGCACTCTTTTTCTGACTGCAATTGACAGCTTTTTATTGGTGAGTTTGCATTCCATAGGAGCCGCGGTAGTGTAATGGTTAGTATATTTGCCTGCCGAATCGGTTGACGTGTGTTCGGATTCCCACCAAGGCGGATTATCTATAATGTAATCCGGCTCGCATGTTGGCCCAGGCTAAAATATGCACCATGAAATGTTCTGGGAAGTGAATGCAGCCACCGTAGTGTTTACCTCATCATCCTTCGAGTGCCAGATCGTCTATCAAATATGTGTCCAGCATCATGTACCTAACAGTCGTACACCGGTCTTACTTGGATGCTACATTGTGCTTTTTTCTTCTTGAAGATGACACTAATTTCTGTTTTCTTACAAATTAACTAACCTTAATTATTCACTGTGTACAATAACAGCATTCACCAAATGGTGCATATTCTGTTTGTTATTTGCAGTTAATACTTTATAATCAGCATATCTTATACTGGTGATGTTATGTTCTCTTATATAGATTCCTGGCATATCTTTTAAATCATCCATATTTTTGCTATATGGATGAAAACAAGTCTAAGACATTACAAATCCCTGTACAAAGCCCTGTTGAGTGGCTGGGATTTACCTACTTCATTATCAATTTTTATTACAGCTTGCTTGCTTGCTTGCTTGTGTTCGTTGGCTTGAGCTCCAACGCGAAGTCCTGTATGTCGGATGAAGGCATCCTGTTGTCCAACATCAGTGTGATGTCATACAGGACCTGAGTTTTGCGTGAGTATCCGTTGTCCCATGTCTGGCTTATTGGTGTGCAGACTGGTGGTTCCTCGCCGTACAGGCAGACACTCTCCGACTGAAGTGTTACATAGAACCCTTCTGCTGAATGGCAATGAAGATGTATGAACGTCTCTGCTAGTTGGCAGAGCACATGATGGTGGTGATGAAGATGAAGCTTTGTTTTAAGACAACCCATATCTTTCCCGTAGATGAAAGAAATTATTCTATTATTGCCCTTGAAAACACCTCTTCTGAGATTGGTGATTATGGGAGATTAAGAATCAGCTTGGCGCACGCTAATAATGATGACTTCCATATATTATGACAATTATTTCTGAAACTTTTACTTTTAGAATGTATTTTAAAATTATTATCTATTTTAAGTATCTTTGTAAATGTACTTCTAATTACATCTGGACATATTTAATATTTTGAAAGAAAGTATTCTTTTACCCATGACGATGCTTTATAATCTCCGTACTGATTAGTTTTCATTTTAAAATTACATAAAAGCGTTTTTCTTTTCAAAGATGAGAAGCTTATGCTAAATGTAGGTAAAGTCTGGTGAATTGTGGCTTCTTCTTCACATAGTTCATGCAGTGTGGCGTTGCTGATCATATACTGCCAATAATTGCTGCCATGATGTCACTCTGTGCAGCATATTCTCTTATGGTCTCCCCTGCCTCTCCTCCATTCTAGTTTACCCGTTGTCACACTGTACTGATGCATTCCCCTTCCCATGACATTGTCCAAGGTATATATACTGTCTTCTTGCCACGCCAGCAACTCTTTGTGAGTTAACTTCTGACAAGCTATCACCATTGCCTGTTTTATCCACCCACGGTGTGCTAACCATTTCTTTTATCAAACGACATCTCCACAACCTCCACATAATTCCTCACTTGTTTGCTAATTCTCCATAATTCGCTTGCGTACAGGATGATCGATTCTATATAGTTCTTAAGAATCCTTTTCCTCAACTCCATTGACAAAGATAAATTGCAGATAATATTCTTCATCTTATGAACCTTTGATTGAACCATTCTACATTTAACTTGGGGGGGGGGGGCGGAGTGGTCTCGAGGTATGGTGTCCGCCTTGAGTGCTGGAGGCCCCGAGTTCAAGCCCCGGTGAGGGCCGGGACCCTTTCACGTGGACCTCTAGTAACAAAATGTTCCTGGTCTCTGAGTAGTGAGATCGGACGCCCGTGTATATTGTTGCACACGTAAAAAATCCCTTGGCAGTTGGACATCGAAAAAGAGTAGCCTAACGGCGTTGCCCGGGCAAAATTGCGAGTTAAAAATATACCCAAGGTATTTTAGGAGCCTCGCCGGTACTACGGAGTTCGTGCACTGAGCTGAGTTACCCCGGACTCAGGCTTGAGTTAGAAGTAGAACGGAGCACTAATGGGTTAGACCCTTAAGCCGTTGTGTTGATCCGTCGACCAAACTAAAACATTTTACTTCTTTAATCTTTCATCTGTTGCTATAAAAGTACTCAAATACTTTAAACATACTGCTTCCATTCACTCTGGTGGTGCCTTTGAGAAGACATTTTTTTGGTAAATACCTTTACTTCAGTTTTGTCTATTATTCAGACTTAGTTCTTTGTTTTTACTTTCTGTTACAATTATATCTATCATGTTTTGTAACTGCGTATCAGTTTTTCATTTTTTCATTCATCAGCATAACGTACATAGTTTACATTATGTCCATGAACTGATAATCCTGGCTTGTCTAGTATGGATCTCATTTTTATTTCCCTGCACAAACTGCACATAGTGGGTGACAGTACACAATCCTGTCTAACACCTTGTTTAATGTGTTGAAAAGTTCCTTTTTGGTAGTCAATTCTTGTGACTGCCTGTTGTTGCCAATGTACGTTTTTACTATTCTGAGATCTTTACCATCAATTTTATTTTAAATTTTCAAACGTTCTAATTATTTCTTCATATTACACCTTCCTATTCTTTCGCGTTAACCCGGAGTGTCCCCCCCCCCCCTCCCCAGATGTAATTGCGTTGTGTCTAAGTTAGGCACCCTTGGGCCGAGACTCTTAGGCCAACACATCCGACTTTAGCGTGGTTTTTTTTTTCCACCAGGTTAGCATTTCCGGGGGGCTCTCGCTTTTGTGGTGCCGTCCACAGCCCAGCTGGGTAAGTTAGAACGGTCGAAGGCTTCACGGTCAGCCCTCAAGGGAAGGCAGTAGCAGTCCATTGCATTTTCCGCCATCCAGGGAGGCTTCCATAGTTGCAGAGCCGACACATAGCGCTCTGGTACTGGACTCACCCTAGGAATCGCCACGTCCTGCATATGGCTGCTTTAATTCTTCACTTCCATGTCTAGGGCATTTCGTTCGCCACAAGCCGCTCCTGCACAGACCAGGAACGGTCAGTCTGTAGACGACTTCCACTCAGCAAGCTTTCGGTTCGGACGTGTACGGACGCTGTGCCTGGATAACTAGATCGTCAGAGCTGTTCCGGCCGGGAAACAAAGTAGTCAGAGCTATTTCGGGCACGAAGGACATTTCTCTCGGACGTTTTTGCGTTGTGCCAGTATTTATTTGCCACCCTTAGGCCTGCACATCCGACTTCGGCGGTTTTTTAAATCAAGTTAACCGTCCTGGAGGTTTCGATGGACATTCTGTTGTGGTGTCGTTCACATCTCTGCTGGTTAAGTTAGAAGGGCCAAGGACTTTACGGTCAGTTCTCATTGGAAGGCAGGGACAGTCCATGGGCATTTCCCGCTATCCAGCGAGGCTTCCATAATTGCAGAGCCGGCACATAGTGCTCTGAGACTGGGCTCACCTGAGGAATCGCCACATCCTGCTCATGGCTGCTTTAATCCCTCTCTTCCATGTATTGGGCATTTAGTTCGCTCTTGGCCGCTCCCCGCACAGACCAGGAACGGTTAGTCTGCAAACGACATCCACTCAGCAAGCATTCTCTTGTTGTAATTTACGTAATTTATTCGCTAGCCAAGCGTTCCATTTAGTGTTAATGAGACGTTTTTTTTTACCTTAGTATGCAGGCGACATTCACTCTGCAGTTTTTCACTTCGGATTTCCACGTAATGGATTCGCTAGCCAAGCGTTCCATTTCGTGTTTATGAGACGTTTTTCCAATGTTGTCTACGCTCACCCAGTGAGCTCTAGTACAGACACGCATCGTGACCACTAAGTGCGATTGGGACGCTTGTCCACCTTTAGTAACGCTCTCGAGGTAGGCTACGTGTGCTGACGGCTCAGCACCTTACCTCCATGCAGCAGAGGGCGAGTAACAGCAAGGCTCTCTCATCCGGGGATCCCTCTTATCCCTCGGATGAGAGCCTTCGAGCGAGTATCTGGACCAAGCATCTAGCAAGCTTAGCATCTCACCACCAGTTTTCAGTGGGTGAGTATCGGCTCCGCTCTCACATCCGGAGGATAATGACTTAGAGGCGTTCAGTCATATCCCCCAGCGGAGAGCCTTAAAGTAATGTGTCCGGACCAAAAGTTAGTGGCATCGTGCGCCTGATTCGCTCTTTGACTGCCTCCCAAGCCGGACAGGTCAAAGGGTAGAGAACAGACAAAGAGAAACACCTTGGTCCTCCAGGTTGGGGGTTGAAGTGTGGGGTAACATCCTCACCTTTGTAAAAACTATTTTGTTACGAAACAGATAAATAAACCTCGAATTCGGACTGACTTATTTGGACAACGACCTTGGAACGTTAAAGGACTTTTTAGATTTGGAACATGGAATGTACGGACACTATATCGAGCTGGAGCGGCCGAAGAACTAACCCGGGAGCTGGTTGAATATCACACGGATATAACAGCAATTCAAGAAATAAGGTGGCCAGGAGAGGGTACTTTAGAGCAAAATGGAATGATTGTAATATATGGAGGAAACACCCAAAATAAACATGAATTAGGAACATGATTTGTCATCAAAAAAGAGTTATGGGGAAACTTTCTAAACTTTAAAGTTGTTAATGACAGGATTAGTAAATTACGAATAAAAGATAAATGGAAAAATATAACAATAATTAATGTACATGCACCTACTGAAGAGAAAGAAGATGATATTAAAGAAGACTTTTATGATGATCTGGACGATGTCATAAAAGAAACTCCCAAACAGGACATCCTGATTGTGCTGGGAGACTTCAATGCAAAATAGGTAGAGAGCAAACTTATAAAAAAGTTGCCTGTATGGAAAGCCTACATACAACTTCAAATGACAATGGATGGAGAGTCATCAACCTAACAGAAGCCAAAGGACTCAGATCAGCAGTACCAGACTGCAAAGAAAGGATATGCATAAACAAACTTGGAAATCATGTGACAAGAGAACCTATAATTAAATAGATCACATTTTAATTAACAACAAAAATGCATCAAACATACAACAAGTTAGAAGTTATAGAGGAGCTGAGTGCTACAGCGACCACTTCCTCGTTGGAGCAAAATTTAAAATAAAACTTAAGAGAGCATTCTATGCTAAACTACAAAGGTTACACCCAACATATAACAGAGAAAAACTACAAGAAAGTACAGTCAAAGAGAAATTTGCAGATGAAATAAAATGTAAACTTGAAATTCTACAAAACCCGTTGGAGGCAAGCGTTGACCAAACTTGGTTGAACATCAAGAATACAATTCAAACTACCGCAGAAGAATGTCTCGGTGTGTTAACCACGCATAGAAAGAACAGATGGTTCAATCAAAAATGTGAAGAAGCAGTCATTAGGAAAAAGAATGCCAGACAGTTGTGGTTAAATGACATCAACAACATCCAAAATGAAGAGCAATATAGAACTGAATGTAAAGAGGCTACAAAAATAGTTCGGCAGCAGAAGCGAGAATATATGAGCAATATAATCAAAGATATGGAAACTAATCACCAGAAAAACGAATCCAGAAAGTTTTTTTAAAGAACTGAAGTCAATGAAACGAGGGCACCAACACAACACATATGGTTTAAAAGACAAAAATGGGAATATGATAAATACCAATGAGGAAATGTGTAACACATGGAAAGAATACTTTGTTGAATTACTAAATTGTGAAGCTCCAAGTAACACTTTCCCACAGGAAGCGGTTCTAACGTGTGAACCACAAATTGAAGAACCTGCTTTTGAAGAAATCCTATATGTAATAACACGACTTAAAAACAATAAGGCAACTGGGGCTGATGGAATTGCTGCTGAATTTATAAAGGCAGGCGGCCATGCATTACATCTAAAGCTATACGAACTAATAATAAAAATCTGGAGGACAGAAGAATTACCCCATGACTGGAAAGAGTCATTATTGATACCTATCTTTAAGAAAGGAGACAAGTTCCAATGTGAAAATTATAGAGGAATATCACTCCTGTCCATAAGCTATAAGATACTATCCGCGGTATTACTAAATAGACTAAAACCATATTCAGAAGACATATTAGGTGACTACCAGGCGGGTTTCAGACAAAACAGATCAACAATAGATCAGATATTTATCTTACGACAAATAGCCGAGAAAAGTTGGGAATATAAAAGAGATCTCCATAACATTTTTGTGGATTTTAAAAAGGCTTATGATAGTGTCCATAGGAATAGTCTATGGAATGCTATGCAGGAATTTGGAATACCAAGGAAGTTAATCAACATGACCAGACTATGCATGGAAGATACTTATAATATAGTAACATATAAAGGCAGGAAATCAGACCCTTTCCAAATAACATCTGGCTTGAAACAGGGTGATGCACTATCGCCGCTCCTTTTCAATCTGGCTCTAGAGAAAGTTGTAAGGAAGGTAAAGGAGGAATGTGCTATTGGAGGAACATCCAAACTGCTTGGTTATGCAGATGATATAGATATTATAGGGGAAAATGAACAAAAGACATTGGAAATATTGACTCACTTAAAGGAAAAAGCTCAACAAATGGGGCTGGTTATCAACCAAGATAAGACAGAATATATGGTAATTTCAAGAGAAGGAACGGCTAAATACTCTGGCCACATACAAATAGATAATATGACCATTAAAAGAACGGAAACATACAAATACCTGGGTGCAATCTTCAACTGCTCCAACATAATAAGGGAAGAAATACAAGCTAGAATCAACTCTGGAAATAAGATATACTATGCACTACAACATCTGCTAAAATCAAATGCGCTATCTCGTAACACCAAGATCACAATATACAAAACACTGATTAGACCAGTTGTGCTGTATGGCTCTGAAACCTGGAGTACAACTAAAGGAGACGAAGCCTTGTTACAAACCTTTGAGAACAAAGTCTTAAGACGCATCTTTGGGCCCATTAGGGATACACAAAGTGGAGAGTGGAAAAGAAGAAGCAACAAAGACATTTATGATCTGTTTAAGTCCCCGCTAATCACTGGTATCATGAAGGCTAATAGACTGCAATGGCTGGGGCATATAGAAAGAATGGAAGATAATAGGGAAACAAAACTCGCTTACACTCAAGGAAATAAATGACCGTAGACCCCGAGGTAGACCAAGAAGACGGTGGAGAGATAATATACATACAGACCTACAAGCACTTGGAATCAGCGACTGGCAAGAGAAGGTCAACCAGAGAGACGAATGGAAACGGCTTGTATCTGCAGCAAAGAACCTCAATGGCTCGGAATGCTGAAGAAGAAGAAGAGAGAGGGATCATGCTGCATGGGCAACACATGATCTCTATATTTTAGCCCAGGCTTTGTGCGCCACGCGTTGCCTCTGACGGTGGGAGACACCTATAGGTGTCACTGATCAGCTACCGCCCGCCTCAAGCTGGGCAGCCCCCAGCCAATTGTGTGCTGATCCGCCACAGCCTGCCTGCTTCAATGGGTGCTTGGGGCTAGGACAAAATCTGAATCGCAGGCTGTAAAACCAACGCACCAGGTACAAACAAATATAAATATAGAAACCTCAAGCTACGGCTTGCAACCTGGAACGTGAGAACCATGTGTCCAGGATTTTCCACTGACTTGACCAATATTGACGATGTGAGAAAAACGGCTGTGATTGATGCCGAACTCAATCGTCTAACATTGATATTGCTGGCCTGCAGGAGACTCGCCTCGCTGAGGAAGGGTCACTCAGGGAAAACAACTACACCTTTTTCTGGAAGGGTAGAGGGCAGGCAGAAAAAAGGCAACACGGTGTGGGCTTTGCAGTGAAGAATTCGCTACTGGGAATGATTGAAATTCCAGCAGGAGGAAATGAAAGACTATTATCCCTGCGCTTGGCAACCTCTTGTGGGTTTGCCACCATTATTACTGCATATGCACCGACACTCGATTCCTCTGATGATGTGAAGGATTCGTTCTATGAGGAGTTAGACTCCGTGATCAAGGCAGTTCCAAAATCTGACTACATTTATATGCTCGGTGATTTCAATGCTCGTGTGGGCAAGGACTCGAGTTCATGGCCAGTGTGCCTTGGAAAATACAACATCGGTCGCATGAATGAAAATGGGCAAAGGCTGCTGGAGCATTGCACCAGTAATGACCTATGTATTACAAACTCCTTTTTTAAAACAAAAAAGATGCATAAGGTCACATGGAAACATCCAAGATCCGGCCATTGGCACCAGCTGGACTTCATCATCACACGGAGACAACATCTGAACCATATATCATTGACTCGTAGTTACCACAGTGCTGACTGTGATACGGATCATTCTTTGGTTGTTGCAAGGGTTAGACTGAGACCAAAGAGAATCTACACAGCTAAACACAAACCTAGCCTCAGGATTAATATTATTAACACTCATGATCCTGAAAAGTGCTTTCAGTTTCAACAGCAACTTGAAGACGCTTTTACTGATACACCAGAAAATTGTACAGTAAATGAAAAGTGGGGTCAAATTAAGGAAACTCTTTATAAAACTGCCGTAGGGGTTTACGGCACTGTGGATCATAAGAGGCAGGACTGGTTTGCGGCCAACAGCGAGACTCTGCAGCCCTTGATTGATAAGAAGAAGAAAGCTCTCTTAAGAAACAAGGAAAGACCAACGCGTAACACTCTGAGTGAGCTTTAGTTTTTTAATGAGACTTTTTTTTTTACCTTATATGCAGGCGCATTCACCCTGCATTTTTTTCACTTCGGTTTTCCCCGGGAAAAATGGATTCGCTACCCCAAAGCGTTCCATTTCGTGTTTTTTGGACTTTTTTCCCAATGTTTCTACGCTAAACCCATTTGAGCTCTATACAACACGAAATCGTACCACTAAGTGCGTTTGGGGAAAGCTTGTCCACCTTTTTTAAACGCTCTCGGGGAAAAACAAAACCGTGTCCTAAACGGCTCACACCTTACCTCCTTTTCAGCAAGGGCGAGAAACAGCAAGGCTCTCTCACCCGGGGATCCCTCTTATCCCTCGGATGAGAGCCTTCGGCAAAGTATCTGGACCAAGCATCTAGCAAGTTTTTAGCATCTCCCCAAAACCGTTTTTCAGGGGGTAAATTTTGGGCCTCCGCTCTAAACATCCGGAGGATAATGATTTAAAGAGGGCGTTTCGGGCCCATACCCCCCAAAGCGGAGAGCCTTAAAGAAATGTGTCCGGCCCAAAAGTTGGGGCCCTCGTGCGCCTGTTTTCGCTTTTTGGGCTGCCTCCCAACCCGGACAGGTAAAAGGGGTAGGGGAAAAAGACAAAGGAAAAAAAACCTTGGTCCTCCGGGTTGGGGGTTGAAGTGGGGGGTTTAACATCCTACCTTTGTAAAAACTATTTTGTTACGAAACAGATAAAAAAAACCTTTTCGAATTCGGACTGACTTATTTGGACAACAAACCTTTAGGAACGTTAAAGGATTTTTTAGTTTTTGGAAACGGGGGATGTACGGACACTATATGGGAGCTGGAGGGGGCCAAAAGAACAAACCCCGGGGAGCGGGTTAAATATCACACGATATAACAGAAATTTTAAAGAAATAAGGTGGCCGGGAGGGGGTACTTTAGAGCAATAGGGAATGATTGTAATCATGGGGATAACCCCCAAAAATAAACATGAATTAGGAACATGATTTGTCAAAAAAAAAGGTTATGGGGAAACTTTCTAAACTTTTTAAAGTTGTTAATGACAGGTTTTAAAAATTTAAAACGAATAAAAGATAAAGGGAAAAAATATAACAAAAATTTTAATTTTACACGCTGTAAAAAAGGGACTTAAAAACAAAAAGGGCAACTGGGGCTGAGGGAAATTGCGCGGGTTTTTAAATAAAAGGCAGGTGGCCTATGCTTTAATCTAAAGCTATACAAAACTAATAAAAAACAAATCTGTAGGACTGAAGAGAAAAGAAGATGATAAAGAAAACGGGAGATGATATTAAAAAGATTTTTTAAAATTGATCTGGAAAATTGTCATAAAAAAAATCCCAAACAGGACTTTCCTGATTGTGCTGGGAGACTTAAATGAAAAATAGGTAGAGAGCAAACTTATAAAAAATTTTGGATTTTATGGAAAGCCTACTTTAAAACCCTTAAAATGAAAATTTTGGATGGGAGCCATCAACCTAACAGAACCCAAAAGGACTCAGATCAGCAGTACCAAAGACTTCAAAGAAAGGATATGCATAAACAAATTTGGAAAATCATGTGACAAGAGAACCTATAATTAAATAAAATAAACATTTTAATTAACAACAAAAATGCATCAAACTACAAAAAGGGGTTAGAAGTTAAGAGGAGCTGAGTGCTACAGCGACCATTTTTCCTTTTTTGGAAAAAAAATTTTTTAAATAAAACTTAAGAGAGCATTCTATGCTAAACAACAAAGGTTCACCCAACTATAACAGGGAAAAACTACAAGAAAGTACAGTAAAAGGGAAAAATTTGCAGATGAAAAAAAAATGTCCCTTGAAATTCTCCCAAACCCGTTGGAGGCAAGCTTTTGACCAAACTTGGGTTAAAAATCAAGAATAAAATTTAAAACAAACCGCAAAAGAATGTCTCGGTGTTTTTTAACCACGCATAGAAAAAAAAGATGGTTCAATAAAAAATGTAAAAGAAGCAGTCATTAGGAAAAAAATGCCAGACAGCTATGGCTAAATGCATCAACAACATCCAAAATAAAGAGCAATATAGAACGAATGTAAAGAGGCTACAAAAATATTTCGGCAGCACGACGCGAAATATATGACAATATAATCAAGATATGGAAACAAATAAAAACCAAAAAACGAATCCAGAAAGTTTTTTTAAAAAACTGAAGTAAATTTAAAAAACGGGGCACCAACACAAGACATATATTTTTAAAAGAAAAAAATGGGAATTTGATAATACCAATGGGGAAAAATGTGTAACACAGGGAAAAGAATATTTTGTTTGAATTACTAAATTGTAAAATTTCCAAGAAACCCCTTTTCCCAAAGGAAGGGGTTCTAACGTGTGAACCACAAATTAAAGGAACCTGCTTTTGAAGAAACCCATATGTAAAAAACACGACTTAAAAACAATAAGGCAACGGGGGCTGATGGAATTGCTGCTGAATTTATAAAGGCAGGGGGCCATGCATTACATCTAAAGCTATACAAACAAATAAAAAAAATTTCTGAAAGGACAAAGGGGATTACCCCTTGCCCGGGAAAGAGTCATTAATGAAAACCAAATCTTTAAAAAAGGAGAAAAAATTCCAATGTAAAAATTATAGAGAATATCACCCTTCCTTTAAGCTATAAGAAAAATTTCCGGGGTATTACTAAAATAGACTAAAACCATATTCAAAAAGACATATTAGGTGAAATACCAGGCGGGTTTCCCGACAAAACAGATCAACAATAGAAATTTGATATTTATCTTACGACCCAAAAAGCCGAGAAAAGTTGGGAATATAAAAGAGATCTCCATAGCATTTTTTTTTTGGATTTTAAAAAAGGGTTATGATAGTTTTCCATAGGGAAAAGTCATGGAAAGCTATGCGGGAAATTTGGGGAAAACCAAGGAAGTTAATCAAAAATGACCAGACTAATGCATGGAAAGATCCTTTATGTAGTAAATTTTAAAGGCAGGGAAAACAAACCCTTTTTCCCAAAAAACATCTGGCTTGAAACAGGGTAATGCACTATTTGCCTTTTTCCCTTTCCAAAACTGGCTCTAGAGAAAGTTGTAAGGAAGGTTAAAAGAGGAATTGCTATTGGGGGGAACATCTAAACTGCTTGGGTTTTGCATGATATAGATTTAAAAGGGGAAAATGAACAAAAAACATTTTGGGAAAAATTGACTTACTTTTAAAAGGGAAAAAGCTAAACAAATGGGGGTGGTTATCAACCCCCGATAAAAACAGAATATATGGTAATTTTTAAGAGAAGGAACGGCAAATACTCTGGCCCCCAAAACAAAAGATAATATGACCATTAAAAGAACGGAAACATACAAATACCTGGGTACAATCTTCAACTGCTCCAACATAATAAGGGAAGAAATACAAGCTAGAATCAACTCTGGAAATAAGATATAGCCTACTATGCATTTCAACATCTGCTAAAATCAAATGCGCTATCTCGTAACACCAAGATCACAATATACAAAACACTGATCATATCAGTTGTGCTGTATGGCTCTGAAACCTGGAGTACAACTAAAGGAGACGAAGCCTTGTTACAAATCTTTGAGAACAAAGTCTTAAGATGCATCTTTGGGCCCATTAGGGATACACAAAGTGGAGAGTGGAAAAGAAGAAGCAACAAAGACATTTATGATCTGTTTAAATCCCCGCTAATCACTGGTATCATGAAGGCTAATAGACTGCAATGGCTGGGGCATATAGAAAGAATGGAAGATAATAGGGAAACAAAAACTCGCTTACACTCAAGAAATAAATGACCGTAGACCCCGAGGTAGACCAAGAAGACGGTGGAGAGATAATATACATACAGACCTACAAGCACTTGGAATCAGCGACTGGCAAGAGAAGGTCAACCAGAGAGACGAATGGAGACGGCTTGTATCTGCAGCAAAGAACCTCAATGGCTCGGAATGCTGAAGAAGAAGAAGAGAGAGGGATCATGCTGCATGGGCAACACATGATCTCTATATTTTAGCCCAGGCTTTGTGCGCCACGCGTTGCCTCTGACGGTGGGAGACACCTATAGGTGTCACTGATCAGCTACCGCCCGCCTCAAGCTGGGCAGCCCCCAGCCATTGTGTGCTGATCCGCCACAGCCTGCCTGCTTCAATGGGTGCTTGGGGCTAGGACAAAATCTGAATCGCAGGCTGTAAAACCAACTGCACCAGGTACAAACAAATATAAAATATAGAAACCTCAAGCTACGGCTTGCAACCTGGAACGTGAGAACCATGTGTCCAGGATTTTCCACTGACTTGACCAATATTGACGATGTGAGAAAAACGGCTGTGATTGATGCCGAACTCAATCGTCTAAACATTGATATTGCTGGCCTGCAGGAGACTCGCCTCGCTGAGGAAGGGTCACTCAGGGAAAACAACTACACCTTTTTCTGGAAGGGTAGAGGGCAGGCAGAAAAAAGGCAACACGGTGTGGGCTTTGCAGTGAAGAATTCGCTACTGGGAATGATTGAAATTCCAGCAGGAGGAAATGAAAGACTATTATCCCTGCGCTTGGCAACCTCTTGTGGGTTTGCCACCATTATTACTGCATATGCACCGACACTCGATTCCTCTGATGATGTGAAGGATTCGTTCTATGAGGAGTTAGACTCCGTGATCAAGGCAGTTCCAAAATCTGACTACATTTATATGCTCGGTGATTTCAATGCTCGTGTGGGCAAGGACTCGAGTTCATGGCCAGTGTGCCTTGGAAAATACAACATCGGTCGCATGAATGAAAATGGGCAAAGGCTGCTGGAGCATTGCACCAGTAATGACCTATGTATTACAAACTCCTTTTTTAAAACAAAAGAGATGCATAAGGTCACATGGAAACATCCAAGATCCGGCCATTGGCACCAGCTGGACTTCATCATCACACGGAGACAACATCTGAACCATATATCATTGACTCGTAGTTACCACAGTGCTGACTGTGATACGGATCATTCTTTGGTTGTTGCAAGGGTTAGACTGAGACCAAAGAGAATCTACACAGCTAAACACAAATCCTAGCCTCAGGATTAATATTATTAACACTCATGATCCTGAAAAGTGCTTTCAGTTTCAACAGCAACTTGAAGACGCTTTCACTGATACACCAGAAAATTGTACAGTAAATGAAAAGTGGGGTCAAATTAAGGAAACTCTTTATAAAACTGCCGTAGGGGTTTACGGCACTGTGGATCATAAGAGGCAGGACTGGTTTGCGGCCAACAGCGAGACTCTGCAGCCCTTGATTGATAAGAAGAAGAAAGCTCTCTTAAGAAACAAGGAAAGACCAACGCGTAACACTCTGAGTGAGCTTAGGCAAGCTAGGAAGGATGTGCAAAAGGCTGCCAGGCAGTGTGCAAATGATTATTGGATCAAGTTATGTGAGTCCATTCAAATCGCAAGTGATAAGGGAGACATAAGAAGCATGTATGAAGGAATAAAGAAAGCCTGCGGTCCAGTGATCAAAAGAAGTGCACCATTGAAAACCTTGACTGGAGAAATCATCACTGATAAGAAACAGCAGATGGACAGATGGGTAGAGCACTATTTGGAGCTTTACTCAAGTGAGACCAAACTAGCGGATGATGCCCTCAACGCCATAGAGGCTCTACCAACTCTTGACCACCTGGACACACTTCCCACCATAACAGAAGTTAAGTGTGCTATAAATGAACTTGCATCTGGCAAGGCTCCAGGTAAGGATGGGATTCCAATAGAGGTTATCAGGAGTGGGCAAGACACACTCACTATACAGATCCACCAGCTAATAGAGCTATGCTGGCGTGAAGGACAAGTCCCACAGGATTTCAAAGATTCAAGCATCATAACACTGTACAAGAACAAGGGCGATCGGAGCGACTGCAACAACTATAGGGGTATCTCACTTCTGTGTATTGTTGGAAAAGTATTTGCCAGAATTGTTCTGCGCAGACTTCAAGTCCTAGGAGATCAAGTCTACCCCGAATCACAGTGTGGCTTTCGACAGAACCGGTCTACCACTGATATGATATTCTCATTGCGACAAATGCAAGAAAAATGCCGTGAACAGAATCAACCACTGTTTATTGCCTTCATCGACCTCACAAAGGCATTTGATTTGGTCAGTCGTGAGGGTCTGTTCAAGGCACTAAAGAAGATTGGCTGCCCACCAACTCTTCTGTCCATTGTGGAATCGTTCCACACAGGCATGAAGGGTATAATCAAGTTTGATGGTGCAACTTCTGAAGAATTTGAAATCAAGAGTGGAGTTAAGCAAGGTTGTGTACTAGCTCCCACCCTCTTTGGAATATACTTTTCACTTCTACTGAAATATGCATTTCATGATCAGGATGGTGGTATATACATTCACTCACGCTCAGATGGCGGCCTCTACAATGCTCAGAGATTGAAGGCTAAGACCAAAATTAGGAGGGTACTGATCAGAGAGTTGCTTTTTGCAGATGATGCTGCAGTTACGACCCACTCTGAGGAAGAATTGCAATGTCTACTATCTGCATTCTCCAATGCTTGTTCTGAATTTGGTTTAACAATTAGCAAAAAGAAGACACAGATTATGTCACAAGGTGCACATGGGGTACCATCAATCTTTATTGACGACGCCGAACTAGAGATAGTAGACCATTTTACATATCTAGGATCAGTGGTAAATAGCAAATTATCCCTAGATCAGGAAATCAACATCCGGATTGGTAAGGCAGCAACAACAATGAACAGGTTAAGAAAAAGAGTCTGGGAGAACAGGAAGCTTACTGCCAAAACAAAAGTCCTTGTCTATCAAGCCTGTGTCCTTAGTACTCTTCTCTATGGCAGTGAAACCTGGACAACTTACTCACACCAAGAGAACAACTTAAACAGCTTTCATATGCGGTGTCTGCGAAGAATTCTTGGTATTAAGTGGCAAGACAAAATCACAAATACTGAAGTATTGGAAAGATCAGGTTGTGTGACAGTTTATTCCATGCTCAGTCTTCGTAGACTTAGATGGATAGGACATCTTAGGAGGATGGATGATGGTAGAATACCAAAGGATATCTTTTTTGGTGAATTACAGATGGGTAAGAGATCTCAGGGTCGGCCTCTACTACGATACAAAGATGTGTGTAAGCGGGACATGATTGATACAGGCATTGATAATGCACATTGGGAGCAAGTCGCCGCTGAACGTGTTGCATGGAGGGCAAATATCAGAAATGGAATAAAGTCAAAGGAGAAAATTATTGCAGAAAAGTCACACACCAAGCGTTTGAGACGTAAGATGGTGCATGATGGTAGAAATGACCACGTGTTCACATGCACCCACTGTGAACGGACATTTACAGCGCAAATTGGCCTTATCAGTCACACTCGCTACCGCCATAGTTAAAAGTTATTATGCCTTTTTAAAGCACAAACTATCGTCTGTCAAGACGGCAAGGTGCCAATGAATGAATGAATATATATATATATAAAGATCTATTGGAACAGGAAAAAAGGCAAAGTGCAGAATGTGGCTTAGATATTAACTTCAAAAAAAAAAAAAACTGTGATAATTAGTAGTGAAAAGGAAAGGTAATCAATGAACATCACAGTAAACGGGGAGATACTAGAACAAGTAACAAGTTTCTCCTATCTTGGAATATAATAACAGATGATGGCAGAAGTGAAATAGAAATCAACAAGAGAATAGGAATTGCCAAAATTGTTTTCAACGGCATGAAATCAGAAAAGAAAATGAGAATTGTCAAATGCTTCGTATATTCAATGCTACTGTATGGAGCGGAAGCCTGGACATTGAACAAGCAACTAAAAAGTCGAATAGAAGCCCTGGAGATGTGGACATAAAGGCGAATATGTCATATTACATGGAAACAAAAACAATCAAATGCAAAGATTCTAGAAAAACTGGGAATGAAGGGAGAGAGAGAGAGTTGATGAAAGAAATAAAGATGAGGAAAGTGAAATATTTCGGCTACCTTAAAAGACATGATACATTTATAAAAACCACATTGGAGGGCACGGTTGAGGGCAAGCGAGCAAGAGGTAGACAAAAATACAAGTGGGAAGATAACATCAAGAGATGGACGAACATCAGCCTGACAGAATATACAGTCAGGGCGAGAGACAGACAGTGTTGGAGATCCATTGCAGCCAACCTTCATTGTGGAGACGGAACCTGATTCATATATATATATATATATATATATATATATTATATATATATATATATATATATATATATATATATATATATATATATATATATATATATATATATATATATATATACACACACTAGCTGACCCGGCCCGGCTTCGCCCAGTCCCTGGTGGGGAGCATCTCATTTAATTCATATAAGTAGTCATATAAGTTCTCGTTCCCGTTACCGACTGTCTGTCTGTCTGTCTGTCTGTCTGTCTGTCTGTCTGTCTGTCTGTCTGTCTGTCTGTCTGTCTGTCTGTCTGTCT
>JACEFZ010006211.1:0-92500 GCA_014155875.1 Cepaea nemoralis | reverse complement strand
CCCCCCTCCCCAGTTCTGACAACATCACAACATAAATGATCAATGCCTAAGAAGAGCGGTTCAGAACGTTATTCCCCTCTTTCGTATTTCCTCCCTATAAATCCCCCCCTCCCCTACACAGTATACGTAAAAAAGGAAGCTAAATTTAATAACACAGAATAGAACAAGTCTAGACGTCTACATAAAACGTGATCTGCGGATATACTTACGTTATAAAACGAATTTCAGAAGGGCGAGAAGTACAGAACCGTGAAGTATGGAGGGGAAAACAATATCAAGTAATCGGTTCTTGTATTAACGCGATCTTGAAATAATCTTAATTCCCCCCCCCCCAACCATCATCATCATCAAGTGCCGTACTGACTGGCGTAGGCGTTCATGACTCTCCACAGATCTCTGTCCTTGGTTTTCTGGATCAACTCTGTCGTTGATATTCCTCCATGCCACCGTCGCAATCCATCCAGCATCATTTCTCGTGGTCTGTCTCTGCCTCTCTTCCCCTCGATCTTTCCAGTTGTCACGATGTTCTCCAGCGCCTCTCTTCTCATCACATGACCCAAAAAAGCTGTTTGTCTCTTTCTTATTGTTGTATATAATGTTCTAGTTTCGCCAGCCTCTTTAAGGCATTCGTCATTAGTTACTTTGGCAGTCCAAGGAATTCGCAACATTCGTCTAAGGAACCACATCTCTGTTGCTTCCAATCTCTTCCTAATTTGTTCATTTATATTCCAAGATTCACAGCCATACAGCAAAGCAGGTTCTAAATACACTCTCTTTCTTACATTCAATGATAGCGACTTATTGCATAAGATATTCTTCATTTTCTGAAATGCAGCCTTTGCTTGCCCTATTCTGCTCTTGATCTCTGGTGTACATCTTCCATCTGATGTTATAAATGTCCCTAGATATTTAAAACTATCCACATGGTGAAGAATTTTCCCTTCTATCTCTATTTCACATTTGGGTGTCACCTGTTTCTTTGATACCACCATTATTACTGTTTTCTTGATATTCAAGGAGAGTCATTTCTTTGCACTCTCTGTTATTACAATGTCCAACAGTTATTGTAGATCTGCTGCATTATTCGCTATCAATACTGTGTCATCTGCATAGCGTATATTAGAAACCCTAGAAACCTTAAAATCCTCCCCCCCCCCCCCCCCAGGTGGGGAGGATTCCCCACCGGTTGAGAACCACTGCCTTAGAAGAATATGGTATTGACCAGGTCATCAGTCTGCTGAACACAATATAAGATACTGGAGTTATACCTCTTGAATTATGTAATTATATCTGTTTTGCAATCCCAAAGAAATCAGGAGCCTTGGAATATGATCAATATCGAACAATTAGTATAATGATCCACATCACGAACATTCTGCTAAGAATTATCATGCACAGAGTTAGGAGGAAAATACAATCCGAAATATGAGAAAATCAATGTGGGTTTGTAGAAGGACAAAGGTACAATTAATGCTGTGCATATGCTGAGAACATTAACTGAACGTTCTATAAAAGTAAATAAAGACCTACATCTTTGCATTATTGTACTACACAAAGGCTTTTTGATAATGTCAACGTAATAAAGATGCTTGCAGATCTACAAATTGATGGGAAATACTGTAGACTGGTAAAAAGGAATATATTGGAAACAACAAGCTGCCATTAAGATTGATAATAAAGTAGGTCAATATCAGACTGTTAATCGAGGTGTGCGACAGGGATGTGTAATGTCTCCAGATCTTTTTTTTTCCTGTACAGTAAAAATATTTTCAGAAATGTACAAGATGTGAAGAAATCTTCTTTGGAGGAGGAAACATCAATAACATTAGACATGCAAATGATACAGCATTGATTGCAGACAATGTGCAGGATCTGCACTATTTAGTAGATGCGGTTGTTGCACACAGTGAACAAGTAGGGTTAGAATTAAAGTGTAATAAGACACAGATTATGGTCGTCACTAGGATGAAGGAAATACCAAAATGTAATATACAAGTAAATGGGAAGGAATATTCTTAAACAAGTGAATCGGTACAATTATCTCGGAACAGTCATAAAATCTGATGGTGGGAGGTGTCTTGAAGAGATTAGAACAAGAATCACCATGCCGAAGGCAGCCTTTTACAAGATGGCAAACATAGTTAGTTAGTTAGTTAGTTAGTTAGTTAGTTAGTTACTTAGTTAGTTAGTTAGTTAGTTAGTTAGTTAGTTAGTTAGTTAGTTAGTTAGTTAGTTAGTTAGCGACAGATCATCCACATTGCACATCGAACCATTCAGTCCATAAGTGCTCGGATCCCCTCCTCAGCAAATCCCGCAGCGTGTAGCGGCTAACGACACCAATTCTGTGTTGATTTATCAGTCTTCTTTGGATTCCTGCGTAGTGTTCTTGTTTGGCCATATTGCCACATGGCGTTTAGACAGAATGACGTCATCGGAAAATCATATAGGGAAAACCCCACAAGAAACTAAGGAAACTTAGAAACAGGGTGACGTCAGACGACAACAGAGAAGGACAAGAGAGAGGACCTTGTGTGATTCGGCTGAGGCGCGACATATTGTGTGAAGCCGTGTTCGTTTGGAGATTTGGTTGTGAGAAGGCAAAGGCTTGGCTGAGGACTATCAGGTGGAGGATGTCTAACGAAGAAAGTGTTAATATCGAGCAGAGGACCTGAAGGCATGGAACACCTAGACAATCTGTGAAAATGAGAACAGCGAGATAGATTGAGCTCCTAACTACAGTCGGACATTACTGGGATAGAGTCGTAAATATTTGTGTGAATGCCGTCCCTGTGTTAAAAGGGACAATTCATTTTTCTCGATGAATCCATTGTATTGATCCAGCGCATCATTAAAAGAATGTGTGAGTACTGTTGTTTAGGATGGCGTCGGTTGATTCTTCGCATTACAGTTCGATAGTTCACGTGAGCTTATTATTATTGCTTCAACGTTGACGTTGCCAATTTGATAATTGCGGGAGTTGCGTTGTGGCACACACCTCTTTTAATTTGCTGTTCTCGCAGTCTGGCCATGGTTGTAGATTCACAGTCATCACTTGATTCTCGCAAAAGTCTTACTTCTCGTAGAGCATTCAGAATGTCAGCCTGGTCCATGGCGCGTCCGCCCTCCACAGTAGCCTCACCTGCGAGCTTGTCAGCCCGCTCATTCCCTTGTACTCCCGCATGCCCTGGCACGAAGATGAAACTAATCTTTGCCAGCCGAGACCGCTCCAGAGACAGCAACCATTCTCTTCGGATCCCCCCCCCATCTCTATCCTCTTGAGCATGTTCATTGAGTCGCTAAGGAAACATGCCCTAGTGAATGTCTGTGTCTCGAGCCATGTTATTGCTTTACTTACTGCCATGACTTCCATAGTCAGGCTACTTGTGGTCTCAGCAAAAGCACCAGAGTCCTCCTTCACAATTCTCCCTCCGGCCTGAGCCGTAAAGGCCCATGAGCTTCTCACATGTCGGACGACCGACCCATTTGTGTAAATGACAGCATCACCGTCTAGCGAATTCTCGAAAATCAACGCTTGTACTTCCGCCTCCACAGCTGCCGGGTTTTCTTGTCTGCATTTTCTGTCTAGTTGGATGCAAACTGAAAAGGATGTGCAGAAATCTGTTGGCACTTGTACCCACTCCTCGCCAGGTTCTAAGTCCTCAAGTGAACACACCTGTTGAAGAATGTCTTCGGCTTGACCCATCCACGACCGTCCTCTTTTTAACCTGCTGCCCTTCACCTTCATAATTTCACTATGCAGTGGATGTTGTGTGTTTGCGTTAACTCTGAGGTAGGCGCGAGCTCTGCAGACTTGTATTCTGTCTTCAATGGTTGGAAAATCAAGAAGGTAGCGCATCGCCCTGCATGCTGTATCTCTTGTACATCCAAGAATAATGCGCATAGCTTCATTCTGTATCCTTTCCATCCTTTCTATCTGCTTACGGCTGAGAGTCAGGATTGCCATCGCATACTCAAAAACAGACATGACCAGCCCTTCGTATAGAAGACATAGATGGCGCTGCTCACAGTTTGCTGCCGCCATCACCCGCATCGCAGCCAACCCCGCTTGGCCTTTGTTATCACCTGGTCTATGTGCTCATTATAAGCAAGGCTTCGATCAAACCGTATCCCCAGGTAATTCATTGCCTGCGTTCTTTCCACCGTCTCTGAACACAGATTTACAGTTGGTGTTGGAGTGTTGACAATATGATTATTCAACGAGAACCAAGTCACTGTTGCCTTTGTTGGGTTGACCATTGCCCCAGCCTCAACACACCAAGTACTTATGCGATTGAGTTCGGTTTGTAGTTCCACAGCAACCTGATCTCTATCCTTACCCTGGCGATACACTAAAACATCGTCGGCATATGACAATGTCCTACCAGGTCCAGTGATCTGCTCACTGGTGATTCTCACAGTGTAGGCGTTGAACAGTACCGGAGATAATGGTGATCCGGTGGTAGGCCAGGATATATTGTTGTTGGTTCCGACGTCCAACTGCCACATCTAAAAACTGCTTTCCTTTGGAAGAGGGCTGCAGCGATCCAACTAAGGAGGAATGGACTTATTTTGAGTTCAAGAAGCTGAAGCATTAAAAAATCCAATGGTACTCTGTTGTACGCGTCCTCAAGATCAATCGCTGCAGCAAAGGTTTCAATGCCTGAGTGGAAACCTTCATAGACATCATGGGCAAAAACTGCTGCATTGGTCCAGGTTTCTCTTTTTGGACGGTACCCACCCAGGGTAGGTGGGAAAACACCTTGCTTCGCTAGCTGGTTTGATATTTTCCTGGCAATTAACTTCTCCAGCAGCTTGCCTATTGTATTCTGCATGGTTATAACTCGATATCCCTGAAATTTTGTGTGGTCTTTGCCAGGCTTCGGCAAGGGAATCAGATAGCTGTGTAACCACTCCTCCTTGATGCTAGCACTCCCTATACTGTTGTTGTACATGTTTGCTAGTTCTTCTAGCTCGTTGTCGGTACACCTATTGATGTCGTTGTATCTTATGCCATCTGGCCCTGGAGCACTGGTTTTTTTTTTATCGTCGAAGCACAGTCTTGATTTCTTTCACTGTCACTGTGTCTTCATCTTAAGTGTTCGGGGCCTTGCACCTGTCTGACGTGACCTCCTTGGCAAGATTTCGGCCTCTCATGTCTGTCTGGTTGCTCTGCTCTAGATAGCGTTCAAAGAGGGCTTTGCCCTTGTCCTCGTCAGTCCTCTGCCAGATGAGGTCAGCACCTTGGAAGTCAGAAATGCTCTTATTCTTGACTACCCCGCTTATGCGTTTATGTAGTCGCCAGAACAATTTCAGTGACTTGTCTGTGCTTACTCTTTGACAGACCTCTACCCATTTTTCACTTTTAACCACCTTGACCAGTTTTTTGAAATAGCTTACTTTTGTGTGCATCTCTCTTTCTAAGTGCATGCAGGGACTGGGATGGCCAGCTCTGTTCTTCTTGGCATTTTGCCATCTCCTTACAGCACCACGTTTATCCAACCACGCCTTCTCCACCTCAAGATTCCACCACGGTGGCTGCTCCCAGCTTTTTTTCCTGCCCTGAAGCTTCCTGCGCTTGTCACATCTTATTTTACTCACCACATCTTGCCCTGTACTGTCATACTGGAAAGTCTTGACCGTTAACTTGTGCTGCCTGGTTCTGCCTTTCTCCACCAATATGCTGCAAGGGTGGTGGTCGCTGCCGTAGTGTCCTAGGACACTCCATCTACACACTGTAGTGAGCGAAGGAGAAACAAGCGCCAGATCAATAGCACTGTCCTCATCCCCTGGACGGCTTGCTGTCCTGGTGACACAGCCACTGTTATACAAACCAGGTCAATGGTTTCAAGTGCAGTCTCGAGCTCCTCCCCTTGTGTGTTGGAGGAAATGTTTCCCCATGATCTGCCTTTAGCGTTGAAATCACCACAGAAAATAACATTACTCTCTTGACCTAATATGTCACTTAAGCACTGCCACTTCTGGGAATCCATACTCGCGTTGCGGGCATAAACATTAACCAGCACGAATGGTAGACTGGATTGAACTCTTACCGCCTGCTATTTGTATATCGTCACTGTCCCAACTGGACGTGTCTAGCTCTGACGCCACCATGCTGTCGCGAATGAGAATTGCCATTCCAAGATGTCGTCTGTTGTAGAAACATTTGAAGCCGGCAATTCGGAGTAGCTGATCACCCAGTCTCGTCTCCTGGAGTGCTACAATGTCATTCCTCTAAACCAGATTTTCTAAAATAGGACCCCGTTGTTTTACGCTGGCACAGTTGGGGCAAACATAATGGCAAACATAATGACCAATAAAAATATGTCAGTTGCAACGAGAAAAAGCGTGTTGAGTTGCTACATAGAACCTGTACTTTTCTTTGGATGTGAAGCGTGGACAACAAGCAAACAGGCTGAAAAATATCTGATGGCTGTGGAAATGTGGTTTCTGAGGCAAATGCAAAGAAAATCATGGATAGACAGAAAAAAATAATCGTAAATTAATTAGAGAAATTAGACGTAAGCAGTCAAACTCTTTTAGTCACGTTATGAGAATAAATTAATTGGAGAACTTGATGACACTAGCAAGATCGAGGGGAAGAGAACAAGGGGAAGGCAGAGAAGTAAATACCTGGAAGGCTTGGTCACGAGGCATGTCGAGACAAAAACACTGAGCTGATCCATGACTCTGGTGATCGAGTGAGATAGCGAATCATGGCCGCCCACGCTTATCGGCATGGCACATGATGAGTGAATGAATTTTAGTCACATGTCTCATTAGAGTAAATGCGCGATGTTCTCTAAATGTATTGCATCAGGTTTCTTTGGCAAAAAGCTGCAAAAATAGACTTCAGGATGTCATCAGGTATACATCCCTCGCTGTAGACGTCATGAAATAATGTTTTAGCCACCTCGTTGCCAAATTCACCAACAGTGTTGGGACGCAGAGGTGTTTCCAAGGCACCAGGGCCGGGTTATATACTGGCCAAGACCTATTGACGCGTCCTCGTCGAGCGTCCTGGGCAACAGGTCCCTTCGGGGTCCTGGCTAAAGTCAGTAGGATCGCCGATTCCTCCGAAGTCGGAGAGTGTCTGCCAGTACGGCGAGGAACCACCAGTCTGCACACCAATAAGCCAGACATGGGACAACGGATACTCACGCAAACCTCAGGTCCAGTATGACATCACACTGATGTTGGACAACAGGATGTCTTCATCCGACATACAGGACTTCACGCTGGAGCTCAAGCCAACGAACACAAACAAGCAAGCAACCAACAGTGTTAATTTCACGGACAGAGATGTTATCTGGTCCCGAGAACTGACCTTCCAATGTGTTGTACAGCAAGCATTTTCTACTTCTGCTTTCAGTTTTAGTGGTCCTCACATTGGACGCTGTGCGCGCGCGCGTGTGTGCATGCGTGCGTTTGTGTGTGTGTGTGTGTGTGTGTGTGTGTGTGTGTGTGTGTGTGTGTGTGTGTGTGTGTGTGTGTGTGTGTTCACTCGCTTTGAATTCAAGCATAGTCCATACATGTGTTACTACTTCTAATGCTTTTGACTGATTTTTGCATGTGGATTAGCTTCCCCTATTACCAGTGTCCCTCGTCATCAGGTAAACCCACTTCAACTTCTCAGGTACTTATAATTTTCGTTCACAGGTCAAGGACGACAAGTCAACATTTTAGTCCAACTGACCGGTGTAGGGGGTGAATCCGCTACTTCGGCATCAGCAAACCGGAAGTTTAAGAGTGAGCTCTTTTAGCCATTCGATCATGCCACTAAATCTGAACTCCCGACGGAAGCAGACACACTGTTATGTTTTGTCCTGTACTCGATAGAGCATATGGGTTAAATGTAACATTGTGGCAATTTACAGCCAGCTGCATATTGGCTTCAGCCTCTGTATCTCTTTACCTTTTGCCGTTGATTTATTCTTACTCATTCTTCAACTCAGCCACTCAGTCTCATACCCGTGCACGAATTCTTAAAATGTCATGCGCATTTAAATATTTTACCGGATATTGTTTATTGATACTTTAAGTATGTGTGAGTAAGTGAACACACAGGTGTGTGTGTGTGTGTGTGTGTGTGTGTGTGTGTGTGTGTGTGTGTGTGTGAGTGCCTGCGTGCGTGCGTGCGCGCGCTCTCGTGTGTGTGTGTGTGTGTGTGTGTTTTATGGTTCTTCTTTCGTTCACTGGAAATTTGTTTATAACTGCAATGTTGTCTCTTGTATGAACTTTACTGTCTTGTTTTTTTTTGTTTTTTTTTCAGTTGACTCACTAATCAAATAACAGTGAGTCAAGAGGTGAAGAAACGATGCTGGCTCTAGTAGGACATACACTGAGAGAACATGAGAAAGGTACGAGGGTAAGTCAATAAGTAAGTCACAAATGGCTGTAGAAAAATCACTAAATATGATAATAACTTGAAATCGGTTTATTTTTATACATACATTGTCCCTTTATTTCTCAACATAATTTTCACCAACATTGATGCACTTATCCCATCGTTTTATCAGTTCTCCCAAACCGGCTGCATAAATCTGCGTACCCTGTTTTCATTTACTCGCCATTCCACAGAACTGTGTGACTTACTTATTGACTAGCCCTCGTAACCTTTTTTCTACCCAGCTATGCACCGCTTTACGGGACAAACATTTGTCAGCATAAACACTGGCAATCCACCTTGAATGGAGACATTTTGCGAATTACGCCGAAGTTGAATGTGAAGTGAAAACGTGGTTTAGAAAAAAAAGAGCACGCAGTTCTATGCAGCCGGATGGGAGGACTGATAAAACGATGGGATTCTTCTTCTTCTTTCGTTCGCTTGAAATATGCCTATAACTGCAATGTTGTCTCTTGTATGAATTTAACTGTCTTGTTTAGTTCACACAGCGGTCCATAGAGTTTATGTCGTCGCTTAAGGCCAGAAGGTTTGCCTAGATATGTTATATTTTGGGCAGTCTTGGAGTATGTGCTCTGCTGTCTGCAACGCCAATCCACATGTGCACATGGCTGTTTCACCAATCTTGAATTTTGTATACATGTGGTTGCGTAATCTATTGTGTCCTGTTCTTAGGCGCAGAATAATGACTTGTTCTGGTCTGTCCATAACGTGGTAGCCATCTTCAGCAGTTTTTGGTGGCTTTCTGACTGATAAACGATGGGATAAGTGCATCAATGTTGGTGTAAATTATGTTGAGAAATAAAGGGACAATTTATGTATAAAATAAACTGGTTTCAAGTTGTTATCATATTTGTGTGTTGTTTATCCATCAAGAATGATATGACCATTCATTTCATCCATGGGGTTGAAAGCATGGAGCTGTGAGTTCTAAGATGGCTGACAAGGCCTATGTTGGCTCGAAATGTTCTTTGACAATGTGGACAAAGAATGCTTGACGTTTCTGGAGGAGGATTTCATGCAGTGGTGTTTCTGTTCTGCCTTTTCTTCACAGCTCTTGCAGTCCTGGTTGCCTCACACGCGACTGCACCCTTGCGTAATGATGCACGCCACTAATTTGGGTCTCTGGCTGCAGTATCCCAGGTGTCATGATGAATTCCAAAAGCATTCAGTGAGATTTTCAGTCTTTAAAGCGTTTCCTCTGGCCGCCTTGGGAGCGTTTACCACAACGCAACTCGCCGTAAAATATTCGGTTAGGGAGTCTGTGATCTGGCATGCGAGTTAAGTGACCAGCCCAGTAAATCTGATCCTTCATTAGTATAGTGTGGATACTGGGCATGGATGCTCTTTCTGGGACTTCAGTGTCTGGGATCTTGTCTTGCCATTTAATCTTCAGTAGCTTCCTAAGGCAAATTGTGTCGAAGTGGTTTAATTTTCTAGCATGTCGCTGATAAATAGTCCAGGTTTCACAAGCATATAGCAGTGTGGATAATACAACTGCTTTGTAGACTTTCAGCTTTGTTTGCAGGCTTATTCCATTTCTGTCCCATACATTCTTGTACAGTCTGCCAAAGGCCGCGCTGGCCTTGGAGATTCTTGCATTCACTTCGTCATCAATTGTGGCAGCTTCTGACACAATGCCGCCAAGATAGGTGAATTTGTCCATAACACTTAGTCTATGAACTTTCACTTTTATATCATATTTAGTTATACTTCTACAGCCATTTGTGACTTACTTATTAACTTACCCTCGTATAACCAGGAATCACTTTGTCTGAAATCCACAAAGCAAAAGAAATAGAGGAAGACCCAAAATATTTCGGAGAAGAGAAGTAGAGACACAAATGAATAATACGGGGAGGAGATCGACGGAGCTGCATGGGGCAGCTAAGGAGGTATGGCTTGGAATTAGTTGGTTGAGGGACAATGGCCTTATGGCCCAATGGGGAATAAAGGGTGAACAAAAATCACAAGATTATTTTGCCTCCATTAAACTGTGTACAGAAATAACGAACTTATCCCAAAAATAGCTTCGATTTGCACGCGATAAACAAATGACTTTTAATTGTGCGAATTACGGTCTGATGGGTGTTAATACGATGATGGCGCTCGAGTATTATCTCCACAAAATACATTCTAGCGATTGTCGCTACATGATCCGTAGTTAGGTATTTGTTTCCCTGCTCGCTCGCTTTTAAAATTAGTCGTAGTCCATACACGTATTACTACTTGTAGAATAGCTTTCCCTTTTACAAGTGTCATTCGCCATCCGGCAAACCCACTCTGATCTCTGAAGTACTTGTAATATACGTCCCAAAGGCACGGACGAGAAGTCATTATTTTAATCCAACTGAACTGTGTTGGGGCTGAACACTCTACCCCACCATCAGCACACTGGAAGTTTAAGAGCGAGCACTCTTATCTATTCGTCAATGCTGACCTCAGTAGGGAACACAGAAAAACGGACATACATAGAACAGATATTGGGGGGGGGGGGGGGGCCTCAGAATAGTATAACAAGAAATCCCTTTGAAATTCAAAAAGCAAACGAGGTAAATTACTGAACCGTGCAATGTTTACCGCCACATTAAAGCAGGGTTTATATAATACATATCTGTGTTTCCTGGAACACCTTCGATTCTGGAATTAGTCTCGAAAAATGGGTGTCCATGAAAGAAAAACGAAGGTTGGGACCAACAACTCTACCTTATAATCTCATGACCTGGTGTATACTTATTAATTTACTCCCGTTTCTGTCACGAGGTTACCTCTTATGTTAACTTTTGGTGCACCAGACGAGTGTTACTTGTTATTTTTTGAAGTTTTTTTGTTGCATATCCTTTACTGGACAACCTCGGCATCTTTTTTTGGGGGTGTGATTTCTTGGCAAGTTAATGTTCATTAGTTTCCCATTGCTTTCTGAACGACCGGCACTCATACCATTGTATGAAAATCAACTGAAGGCGAACTGCTGCCAAATCGCCTGCAGCTGTCTGTAACCCTTTCGCCACACACACACACACACACACACATGCGCGCACACACACATACGATTTCAGGATTCCGGTCGACAGGGGACCAATATATGCAGTCAAACCTCGGTTGTCGTTGCCTTCGGTTTTCGTCGGTTGCCTCGGTTTTCGTCGGCTTGCCCACGAGACCTCGCTGCTCATTTTGCGAAAACAAAGAGACCCACGCGTTCTTCTACTCAGTTTGGCGTTGTTTCTCGTTGTGTGATCATCACTTTGATAAGTCGCCATCCACGATAACTTCCATTGTGGCGAAAAAGGAAGCAATAAAGTAGGCTAATGTAGCGAAAGGCGTCAATGTGTTAACGAAACAGAGATCGCAAACAGTTGAAGATGTCGAACAGTTATTATTAATTTGGATAAATCAAGAACAGTTAGAAAGCGATTCTATTTCGGAGACAATCATATGTGAAAAGGTCAGGCTGTTGTATGTAGATCTCATTAAGAAAATGACTAGGACGAATGCTAGTGTACTTAGTGATTTAAAGGCCAGCAGATTATAATTTGACAAATTCAAGAACGCACTGGCATACATTGTGTTACTAAGAACGGCAAATGTGCTAGTTCGGACATGTAAGGGGCCGAAAAATAGTATTAAACATTATATTTATTCTCTATAAAATGTGTTTTTTGGTATGTATTTTGGAGTGTCTAGAACGAATTAATTAGATTTACTCCGATTCAGATGGAAATACTTGCCTCGGTTTTCGTCGGTTTCGGGTTTCGCCGATTCTTTTCGGGCGGATATACATGTGTGTGTGTGTGTGTGTGTGTGTGTGTGTGTGTGTGTGTGTGTGTGTGTGTGCAGGGCTGGATTAACCATTAGGCAAACAAGGCACGTGCCTAGGGCACCAAGCATTTGGGGGGCACCACAAGTCCTCAAGAAAAATGTGTATATTGTCCTGGTAGCGTAATTGCATGGCATAAGCAAATCGCAAATGTAATATTGAATCGCACATTATTTATATATACACACCCTGTGCTGCCCATTTACTAAATCTGGTAGGCAGAAGAGCCGTTCACTCTTGTTTAGAGGCAGTAAACTTCTTCCATACAGTGCAACTGATCTATACTTTTTTCTCAGATTCAACCAAAAGATGGAAGATTCTGAAAGGATGCTTTGTGAATAAAAAGCTGGTAAAGTCCCTTTCCGATACTAGATGGGAAGCACATGTTGTTGCAACTGAAGCCATTCTAATGTCTCATCCTCAGATTGTAGAAGCGTTAGAATGTTTACAAGAAGACCAGTCACGGAAGGGGGACACCAGAAGAGAAGCAGAAAACATTGCAAAGAAGATGCAAGAATTAGAATTTGCTTTCATGCTTGTCTTTTGGGAAGAAGTGTTACAACATTTTCACAGGGTCAGTCAAGCTCTACAAAATGAGCACGTGAACTTGAAAACGTGTGCTGATTTGTATTCTTCACTAGCAGGTCACTTGCATGAATTTAGGAATGAATTTGAAAGATTTGAAGAAGCTGCAAAAGAAATAACACCAGGTGTGGATTATAAGTCAACTTTGACCCGTAATCGTAAACGAAAGACAGTGGTCATTGATGGTGATGCCCCTGAGGTATCTCAGAATGCCAGAGACAAATTTCGTATATCTGCTTTCTACACCATTGTTGACAAACTTGAGACAGAGATGAGTAGACGAGGACAGGTATATAATGATCTAGCAGTTCGATTTTCTTGTTTGGTCGATGTACCACAAACATCTCAGTGTTGTGAAGGACTAATAAATGCTTATCCTGAAGATCTGAACAATAATTTATATACTGAACTACAACAGTTCCACTCATATATTCGCCACAAGTTTCGTGCATCAAAATCTGACAACAACACGTTCAGTCATGCAGAACTCTACAAAGTAATAGTTAGAGACAACATCGAGTGTGTTTTTCCAAATGTAGAAATCGCCTTGCGCATATTTTTAACATTAATGGTTACGAACTGTTCAACTGAGCGCTTTTTTTCTCAGTTGAAACTTACAAAATATCCAAGTAGATCGACAATGAAACAAGAAAGGCTTGATTCCTTATCTTTGCTGATGATTGAGGCAGACTTGTTGCGCAAAATTAACTTTGATGATGTACTCAAAAACTTTGCCAGACGTAAATCTAGAAAAAAGAACTTTAAAATGTAAATGTGTGCTCTCTCTGACTTTCTTATCTATCAAACAAGTTACAGTATTTTTGTCTACTATTATTACAAAATTAATTAACTATTAATTTTAATACAGAAATACCTTATTGTAGATTTTATATGAGTGATAGTAGTACAAACATATGTGTTTACATTTCACAACTGTTTTTCTTTGTTAGTTGTTTTGCATAATATTGAACATACCAGCAGTCAGTGGAGGATCGGGGGCCCGGGGCAGTAGGGGGCATCCATGTGGGTTTGTGCCTAGGGCACCAAATGTCACGAGTTAAATAAACTTGTCAGTCGATCGATGACAACCAGGCCCGACCTTAGTTTGCAAACACAATTGACCCTTTGATGTGGAACTAACTGGGGAAAATACGTTGTTATAACTGTCTGCACCTGGTCGACATGTGTGTATGAGATCTAAGTGAGTCACGTCGAGTTGTCTACACACGGTCGACAGTTGGTTGACAGGTTGTTGTTTGAGAGACGTGTACTGGCGACATCTGTCTACGAAGCGGGAGTTGGCCGTTGCAAGTGATAGACAGAATGCCTGCTAGAGGTCGGAAGGATTCTGTAATGGGGGAAAGGTCTCCGGCTCTCAAACAGCCAGGATATTTGTTGGATGAGACAAAGAACTCCCCAGATGAAAAGGAAACTTGACAGCTAATTGACTCTGGTTAGTCTGGAAACAGGAGGACAAAGCCAGATTCTGGACTGATTGGCGTCTGGACTTTCTGGTGACTCACTCAAGCACCCATATAAAACCCAGTGCGGTAAACAGGTGGAGGGAGTCGAGAAAAACACTCTGAAGTGTTAGGATTGGGGATTATTCCGAGTTGTGTTATATGAGAGGGACTAGACTGTCTGAGTAGTGATAGTTATCCGCGGACATAGATACAATCGGATTGCCTAGTTTCTCGAGTAACAACTGGAATAGACATATGGTAGGCAATTAATAATATCTGACTTAAGAGTATGATTAGGAATATAGTACAGTACTGTGCAGTGATATAATGTATTATGATTAGTGATAGAATGTTCTATAAGTGCGGTGCTAGAAAGTATCATAGGAGTGTCGGCACTAGTATTCTATTGTGTGGCTTCAATATCATTTTACTCAGGAAGTTGAGGACAATGTAGTGGAATAATAATTAGAGATAATAAGGATGGTTGAGAGGGAGAAGAGGTATGTGTATGGTAGGATCTTCCAGTAGGGCATCTGCTGGGTTTTTACCCGTTCCTTTATTCTTTCCTGGTGTTGCCATGTCTCAGATCAAATGATTGAGTTATTTGGCCGTATGACAGAGATCGGATCTCTGTTATAGATCTGAGTGCTGGTATTGGCCTACACTTACCTAATTCTGGCCAGGACTGAGTTGCCCTCACCATAGTATTCTCTATTCTACAGGTTCAATTTCCAGGTCCACGTATGTGTGCTGTGATTTTCAGCGGTGGGACCAACACAAATTTAGAAGATGATCGCTCAGAATCTGAAGACAGAGGTTGCTGAGAGGCCGCTACATAGGGCTTATACCCAAGTTGGTTTGCGGGAACCTGGCTTCTGCTGAGCAGGACATGTTGATGAGATTGAGGTTTAGCCAAGTGATAGATGTATCAATGAACAGTCAGAACATTGTATAATTTATACTGATACCCAGAACAGTTAGATTGTGGTGTTAATATGAGGAATCTTTAGAACCAGTGACTCTAGATCCATTAAGATTTCTCCAATAACAGTGACAATAGGATTAGAATTTCCTGATTAACAATCCGTTAAATAACCGAGGAAGTTCATAGTGTGAATCAGACTCTCATTAGACAGTGTTTGTCAGGGGTGTCCAAGCATCCTGGTGGTTCCAGCGACAACGGAGGAAGTCTTCACGTGACCGGAGGAGCATCACCTGGGTGAGGCTACTTGTAGGGGATACATGGTGCTGGTGTGTCTTCAGCACAGGGATGAGAATGACTACTCTTGAACACTGATCTGAGTCTATAGACGATTTAGAATACACGTCACACATTCTACACCTTATACACACACACACACTTCTCCTACATATACTCTGTGCTTTAATAAATTTCTTGTTTTTATTTGTTGAGGCTAGAGTTGTCGAGTATGTTATGTTGGGGAAGAATGAGAGGGGGCATGATCCAGGAGTGAGCAAGAGTGAGAAGAAGGTGTCCTCAGATTGAGGGAGTGTGTGGACGGAGTCTGCTGGATATCTCCAGAATAGAGATATTGAATTAAAACAAATGTGGGTGTGGATTCCCCTCACTCCAGGGACGACACTAAAGTGGTAAAGAAGAACAAGGAACTACTACGACATTCATTCTTTACACACACGACACCAAGATGGCTTAATCCGGCCCTCTGTGTGTGTGTGTGTGTGTGTGTGTGTGTGTGTGTGTGTGTGTGTGTGTGTGTGTGTGTGTGTGTGTGTGTGTGTGTGTGTGTGTGTGTGTGTGAGTAAGATTATTTTATACTGCAAGAGTGAAAGAGGTCCCTAAATGTTTGCGATGGACACACACAATTAACCACAAGAAGTACGGTCAGTTCTTAGAATCTCTACCGTATGCAATGTTCCCTCTAAGCTAGCATACGTTGCCGCACATATGTCTAGTCTTCATGGCGCATATTTTTTTGGCTCAGCGCCTATCGTATTTCTGATGTATGTAGTTTCACATCCTGCTTCTTCTGGAGACCCCTGCAGCGTTCCTCAAGCATTTTCTCTTATGTGTGACGTGGGATACTGATAGGGACCAATTCTGACACAGATCGCAAAGTGTTGGAAGATAATCACATTTTATAATTTGCCACTTGGCAACCATTGTATTCTTGTGATGTTTGAGTAACAGTACAGCTAATAAGTCGCATGGTTTGCCTTTTGACATCTTCCTGTCCTCTAAAAATTATGCAGAAACATGTTAACTGAGACGTGTTTTATTTTGACGTTTTAAAAAAGAATATTTTAAGTGGGCTTGTTGCTGATGTTCACTGTTTCAGTCTTGTACGTGCTGATTTTCATGTTGTAGTCTGATATGCGGTTGAAAGTAAATTGATGTGAGTTTGCAAATGTATTTAATCGTCACAGATTAAACTCTTAGTTACCTGTAAAAAGTAACTCGTTCAGTGAGTTGTTTAATTCTATGTTGTGATCTGGCTCAATGTCTGTGAGATCTTCGATTTCATATTTTGCTTCTATTATTACTTCGCCCGTGTAAGCGTTAAAAAGTAGAGGTAAAGAACACGGCCAACGCATTCAACAAAGTGTTGTTGTTTCGAGTGTGTCACTGAGTCTATCAATTGTTTTGAATAACTGTAACACTTTAAGGATATTTTTCATTGACCTGGGCTCCCAAAACGATCCAGGACCCGAGAAGGTTAACCCGGTCAACAAACACCCGCAGAAGTCGGATGTGTCGACCTAACGGCTCAAAATCGCAGATCTGCTGTACACAGGCACAAAGCAATCACGTCAAAAAAAAAAAACTCTCCGGATGAACGCAGAAGAAAAAGAAAGATCCAGGTTTCATGAATTTGTATGGGAGGTAAAGGCAATGGGCATGACAATGATCACATGACCCTTAAAATGTGATTAAAACTAAGAGACTTGCACCATATACCAATTTTGCCTCATGACAAGAAAAAACGGTCCTTTATTTGCTCCAATATGAGTATAAATATAGCCAAAACCGAAGTAATGCAAGTTAGCAGATCTCCTGGTCCACTAAGTATATAGATAAATGGCACATCTCTGAAACAAGTTAATGAATTCAAATGTCTTGGAACTATGATCACAGAAGATGGCAGATTGGATAGATAAATCGAAATCAGATATCAAAATGCAAGTGCATTTACATATCCACTATCACCCATTCTGAAACATCCAAATACACCTATGTCCGCAAGACGGCAGATAATAAACAGTATATTTACACCAACCCTATGCTAATAATCTCAAATGTATGAGTGGGTGAGGGATGTGTGTGTGAGGGGTGGGTGAAGAATGTGTGTGTGTGGGTGGGTGGGGGATGTGTGGGTTGGTGGGTGTGTTTGGGAGATTGGGGGGTCGAGAGATGTGTGGTTGGGGGGATGGGTTGTGGGGGTGTGGGTGGGTGGGTAAAGGATGTGTGGGTGGGGGATGTGTGTGTGTGGGTGGTTGAGGGATTGTGGTGTGTGGGGTAGATGTGTGTGGGTGGGGGAATGTTTGTGTGTGGTGGATGTGTGTGTGCGTGGATGCAGGATGTGTGGGTTGGTGGGGGTGTGTAATGTAGGTGGGGGTGTTAGGTGGGTGAGTTTGTGTGTGGGTTGGGGGATGGGCAGGGAATGTGTGTGTAGGTGAGGATGTGTGTGGGTGGGGTATGGGTGGGTGGTGTCATGTATGTGTGTCTGGGATGTGTTTGTGAGTGGGGTGTGTGTGTGTGGGTGGTGGAATGTGTGGGTGTATGTGTGTATGGGTGGGGGATGTGTGGGTGGGTAGGGGATGTGTGGGTGGGTAGGGGATGTGTCTCATAACATGGTAATATGCATTGTTTATGTTTACAATATTCATTTGACAATGTCTATTTCCCAGTATCATGCACTATTGATGAACGAAAGATGAGTGATTGGAAGGGCCGAATGTAAGATGGGCCTGCGTGCCCAATTTGTAACCCTTAGAAAATAAATGTTAATCAATCAGTCAGTCAAACTTGGACATTATCCAAATCACACCTACGCAAAATCAACACCTGTGAGATGAGATGCCTGAGGAGAGCTGCCAACTTAACATTCCGAGACCGAATAAGAAATGTTGTTATCAGACAGACCGTGGGATCAACACCTTGTGTCATATTTATCGAAAGACATAAGATCAAATGGTTTGGTCTTCTCGTTAGAATGCAACACCATCTACTACATTCACAGGCCCTACGTGAAAGACATTTTGCGACGAGAGCAATAGGACGCCCGAGAAAAAAATGGATTGACGATATCAAAGACATTGTACAATTATCCAGTGCCAACCATCTGGCACTGGAACGCCACATATTCCTCCCAAGGAAGCCTGACGGCAAAAGTGGAAGATGATAATGATGTTACTCCAACGTTGCTGCTCCGTAACGAAGGTGTCACGGACGCAGTTCGTGATCCCGCCTATCCTCGTTTGAAACACAGTTGCAGTCCTCCTTGTGTGTGTTTGTTTCAAAAAACGAAATGGTATGAGTGACGGTCGTTCAGAAAGCAATGGGAAACTACTGAACGTAAAATTGCCAAGGGATTACTACAGCAAAATATTCTGGTGTTGACTGCAATGTCCTGTAAAGGATATGCAACTTACTTTTAACTTCAACGTTGCCTAAGAGTGGCCCATTCATTGCGAAGTTATGTAACATTTCCCATAAAAATGTTTCTGCCTACCGCCTTTTCCTGTTTGAAAATAATACATTTGACCCTTAAGAATGTCAAATTGCTCTTTCACTCATTTGCCTTGAAATGAATAAAGCATCCGTGCAGCCCCTTACTCTTCTGAAGGCGAACTACTCAGTTGCGGATCGAAAAAAAAAAAAGGATCTACTTTGTTGCACCGGGGATCTCTCGGTCTCTCCGCAGAACAGCTAACCCCCTCAGAACTTAAGAGTCTAAGCAGGCGGTTAGCTGTTCTGCTGAGAGAGACCGAGAGAAACCCGGTACGACAAAGCAGATCTTTATTTTTTATTTTTTTTTTTAATGCTAAGATCATCGCATAGGGCGTTGCAATGCCGATGACTCTCATGGGTCTCCGAGACAACTGTACTCAAGAAGAGAATGACAAAGTCCGAAAATTCACGACCTTCTGAGCACGCGGTCGACGGCACTCTCACTTCGCCACGGAACCACAGGTATATACACTTTGCTCGTGTGGCCTACTGTCATTTACTGCCAATATAGTGCGGTATATGGCAGAGGGGTCTTTGAGCCTGATGAATTAAGGCCGCCTGGCTAGTGCAGTCGCCGCGAACTGTGCAGGTTCGGACTTTCTTTTTGCCCCCGACAGAAAAAAATCCTACAACTTACCGAGGGATCGAACCCGGGTCTCCTGAAGGAGAGTCCGGCGTTCTAGCCACTCGGCTAGCCCCTCCTCGTGGCCTACTAAGGCCCTATATATTTTACATTTTCCTCTGCCGCCCTCGGTTTTCTACAATGGTACTATTATTACCTTTTGTCAGTCGTCGGACACTTGTCTTTCTATGTACACTTTTTTTTTTTTTTTTTAGCATATCCTTTTACAGGACTTAGCTGTCAACACCAGCATCTTTCAGCTGTATGTTGATCTCTTGGCAAGATTACGCTCAGTAGTTTGCCATTGCTTTCTGAGCGGCCGGCTCACATACCCCGTAAGTTACCGATGCGATTCGAACCACTGCTGATTTGAACCGTCATCACGTTACCTGACGAGAGTACGGAGAAAATTCATAACCTCTAAGCCACGAAGCCGGCTCTATGTACACTACTAGAAAATATAATCCTCAGCTACTTTACGCGTACCTCTCGTCAAAGAAAATGGTCGTGTGGAAAAATGTTGAGAACTCTCGATGTTTAGTGTAACCCAGGGCTTCTTTTAATTAAACACCTTTCACTTGCGACTCATTTTGATCTGGAAACTCTCTCGCTATGTTAAAACATCAATAGGTGCGAGGGTTATGCATATTATTTATTAAAGGTAAGGTTATGTGTATGTGTGTGTGTGTGTGTGTGTGTGTGTGTGTGTGTGTGTGTGTGTGTGTGTGTAGCGGGGGAGGACTGGGGGTGGTGTTCTTCTTCTTCTTCTTTGCGTTCATCCGGAGTGTTTTTTCAGATGTGATTGCGGTGTGACTGTTATGCGCCCTTGGGCCGAAACCCGTAGGCCAACACATCCGACTATAGCGTGCTTTTTTGACCAGGTAGCATTCCTGGGAGACTCTCACTTTTGTGGTGCCATCTACAACCCAGCTGGCCAAGTTGGAAAGGTCGAAGGCAACGGTCATCCCTCAAAGGAAGGCAGGGACAGTCCATAGCATGTTCCGCCGTCCAAGGTTGCTTCCATAGTTGCAGGGCCGACACATAGCGCCCTGGTGCTGGGCTCACCGAGGGAATCGTCACGTCCTGCTCATGGCTGCTTTAAATCCTCACTTCAATATATTGGGATTTCCTTCACCACGGGCCGTTCCCGCACAAACCAGGCCAGTCTGCAGATGATATCCACTCAGCGAGTTTTCGGTTCGGACATGTGCTTGTCTTTGTGCCCTTCAGAGCTGTTCCAGGCACGACGGACATTCGGAAAACTACCTAGTCAGTGCTGTTCCAAACAAGAGCGGCATTCGGAAACTAGGTAGTCAGAGCTGTTCCTAGCACGAGAGACATTCGGACGAGACGTTTCACTCGGACGTAAATGCGTAGTGCCAATTTTTATTTTGCCACCCGTAGGACGGCACTTCCGGCTTCGGCGGGCATTTTTTAATGAGGTTAGCCTTCCTCGGGTTTCGAGGCACGTTAGACTTATTGTTGTGATGCCGCCCACATCTCAGCTGGTCAAGATAGAACGGTCAACGACATCATGGTCAACCCTCAAGGGAAGGCAGGGGCAGACCATGGGCATTCCCTCGCTATCCAAGGAGGCTTCCATAATTGCAGAGCCGGCACATATTGCTCTGAGACTGGGCTCACCCGAGGAGTTGCCACGTCCTGCTCATGGCTGCTTCAGTTCCTCACTTCCATGTGTTGGGCATCTCGCTTGCCACTGGTCGCTCAAGCACACACCAGGAACGGTCAGACTGCGGGCGACATCCACTCGGTAAGCTTTTGCTTTTGACTTCGGACCACGCAATAGGTTCGCTCGCCGTGCGTTCCATTTCGTGTTATTGAGACGTTTTTCCACTTTTGTCTACACTCTCTATGAGTTAGATACAGACAGTTTTCGTAACCATTTCATTCGACTGGAGCACTTTTCTGACTTTTTGTACTCGCTCACGAGGTAGGCTACATGTGCTGCCGGCTCAGCACCTTACCTTCGTGCAGCAGTGAACGAGAAACGGCCAGGCCCTCTCATCCGGGAATCCCTCATATCCCCCAGCTGAGAGCCTTCGAACATGTATCAGACCTGAGCATGTAGCTTGCTCAGTATCTCACCTATATTTTTCGGTAGGTGGGTATCGGCCCGGCTCTCAGATCCGAGGGTTTGTGGCTTAGAGGCTTTCAGCCACAGCCCTCGACAGAGAGCCTTAGAGTATTGTCCGGACCAAGGTCTTCTGCCTTCGTGTACCTGATTTAATCTTTTGACTGCTATCCTCAGTCTACCTGCAGAGCAGCAGGTTGTGTCTCTCTTAGTCTGGTCCCTATCCCATAAGCTGTCCGATATGTAGTTTTCATCCATCGGCAAGCAGATGGGATCAATGGGACACGCAAGCTCCCCCACCACGGCAAGATGGAGACACATCGGGGAAGGGTGGTGTTCGATTCCTGCAGTAGTCTGGGAATCTTTCTAAGAACCAATGGTATCTAATGATATCACAATATACCCCCCCCCCCCCCATCCCCACATCTCATGATCTCTTGGGTAGGGAGATTTGATCCATAGTCTTCTCGGATACGGCCATAAAACAGGAGGTCTCTTGTGCATGTTAAAACTCCACAGCAGTTGGAAATAACAAAGGGTAGGCCAAAGGCCACCCACATGGCAAATATGTTAGGAAAGAAGATCTAGGATGGAATCTGTCTTGAGGAAGTAAATCTGACATCCAGAAATGCCGACATCTGACCTACTGACCTCTGAGTGCTTAACCAGGTGTGACTCTCTCCACCCGAAAGGGAAAAGGAAGAAGGGTATTTATGTATTCGATAACATTTGCAAACGTGTTTCCAATCCCCAGTTATATTTACGCAAGCCTCAGTGGGATCACAACATCCACTTTCAGACGACTTAATGTAATAACACTTTTTTATGTTGCATATCTTTTACAGGACGTTGCAGTCAACACCAGCATTTTCAGCTGCTGTTGATGTACTAGGCAAGTTCAGTAGTTTGCCATTACTTTCTGAACGACCGGCTCACATACCCCCGTAAGTTACCAGCGCGGCGCGATCCACTACCGAACCTCGCGCAGCTGTTTTCCACACGTGGATATACGGGATTACGAACAACGTCGTTAACGCCTTGGCCAGGGAGACCGGCAAAATTTAGTTACATGTCCTTTACAGGACGTAGCAGTCAACCCCAGCATTTTGGCTGTTCGTGATAACTGGGCAAGATTTACGTTCAGTAGTTTGCCATTACCTTCTGAACGACCGGCTCCTATACCTTTTCGAAAAAAAAACCAGCACCGCTGTGTTTAGAACCCAGGTTATACGGGATTACGAATCGCGTCCGTAACACCTTCGCCACGGAGTCCGGTGTAATAACACTTACGTATGGTTAATTTCCTTGCTGTGTAACGTTAGATCGCAAACGGTATTGAGAGCATCATCTTAACAGACTGGTCTACAAAGTCTGTCCCTCAGTTTACTAGTGGGCAATGTGCTCCCCTCCTCATTATGTACAGCTACAAATAGATAACAGGGAATAGTATGTACACAAACAGATAGGGCAAGTATGTAGATCCGCACAGGCTCGGGCTAAGGTTATCACGAACTAGTATCGGGTGACATTTTGAATTACCTTGTGGCTGCTACGTCTTTGTTGTATAAGCGGAGGTTATAGTAGAATTTCTAGCAACATAAGGTAATGTGTTCTGAAATGAGAGTGCACGTACACACACCCGCGCGCGTATATGTGATATAATTAGCAGAAGAAAGTCACGTAGAAAGTCCACTTATACTAAAGGGGGATGTCACTGACGCTATCAAACATATGTTAAGCTAGTTGCGTATCCTTCAGAGGACGTCGCAGTCAACCCAAGCGTTTTTTGGCTGTTTGTGATCTCTTGGCAAGTTAACGTTCAGTAAAGGCGAAGGGCTTACTGACGCGGTTAGTAATCCGGTATACCCACGTTCGAAATACAGCGTGCGCGCAATTTGGCAGCAGACCGCGTTGCGTTGGTTTCGCGTTGGTATCGATGCCAGTCGTTTAGAAAGCAATGGCAAACTACTGAACGTAAACTTGCCAAGAGATCACAGCGGCATGAATTGCTGGTGTTGACTGCGATGTCCTGAAAAAAAAATGATATGAAAAAAAAAACAAGTTTGTCATTGCTTACTGACAACTGACACCCATATCATTTTATATTTAAAAAAACCCAGGCACAGGCGGCTTTCTTTCAAATCGCCCTCAACGTTGGGCCACGTGGAATCATAATAGAGTAATTAGAAGTACTGGGAGAATTTGGATTAGAAATATTAACTTAAATGTTGAATGATATTTATAACAGTGGATACATACCAAGTGATATACTGAAATGTGTATTGAAAGTTCAACCCAAACGACCACGGGCAATTAAATACGAATAATTTCGTATACTCAACCTCACAAACCATGTCAACAAACTTCTATTCAGAATTATAATGCGAAGAAAAAGACGGAAATTGATGAAGAACAGTATGGATTTACGGAAAATAAAGATAAACACAATGCAATATACACAATGCGAAACCAGTAGACAGATGAATAGAGGCATAAAAAAGACATACTTGTGTATTATATATTATAAGAAGACATAATAAAGTAAACCATAATGAAATGATCAACATGTTGACATTGCTAGGAATGATGTCAGAATAATAAAGAACATTAATTATAAACAAACAGCGGCAATTAAAATGGGAAATAATGAGGGCAAGGATATATATTCTCTCTCTCTCTCTCTCTCTCTCTCTCTCTCTCTCTCTCTCTCTCTCTCTCTCTGTCTGTCTCTCTCTCTCTCTCTCTCTCTCTCTCTCTCTCTCTCTCTCTCTCTCTCTCTCTCTCTCTCATACCCACGTTCGAAACACAGCTGTGGGCACTTTGGCAACAGACCGCTTTACGTTGTTTTTTTTTAAATGAAATGGTATGGGTACCGGTCGTTCAGAAAACAATGGCAAACTACTGAATGTAAACTTGGCCAGGAATCACGAACAGTAAAAAAATGCTGGGTTTGATTGCCACGTCCTGTTAAGGATACGCAACTAACTAAATACATAAAGGCCATTGCAGGCAGAGAGGCAGCCATTTGAGATGGACGATGCGCTACATAGATTCAGAGCTGAATAGGTCAAGCAAAAGTTGCATTTCAGTAAATGAAAAATATCTTATGCAGCAAGGAACTGTCATTAAATGTCAGAGAGAAAGAACTAAAGTGTTATATAAAGCCTGTTTTACTGTATGGCAGGGAAACACGGAATGTGAAATTAACAACTTAGGAAGAGCTTGGAAGCAACGGAGATGTGGTTCATTGAGGCGAATATTGTGAGTATCTTGGACTGCCAGGGTAACAAAGATTGTCCTGGAAGAGGCTAACGAAAGAGAACATCTTGCCTTTTATTTCAGTTTCAAAGGAATGTCCTGAACAGTTTCTCACTTGACAGAATGCTTTCGGTAATGGCAATTCTTGTTTTTTCTACGTGTTAATAATTATCTAATTCAGCCACAGAGAAGCTGGGACACACTACTCCAAGTAGAACATTAGATACAACTATGAGAAAAAAGGCAAACAACTTTCTTTGGTCACATAACCAGAAGAGAGACATATCTTCGTGACGACTGGAAAGACACGTGGGAGAAGGCACAAACAGAGAAAAACGATGATAGGTCTACTTAAACGGTGGCGTAGAGAAATATCGTGAGCAGAGTTGATCTGGAATACAAAGGACCGAGATCTGTGGAGAGTCGTGCCTGGCTACACCATGTACATACATACGCACGCACGCACGCACGTACAGACAGACAGACATACAGACAGACAGGCAAACAGACAGACAGACATATAGATAGACAGGCGGGCAAGAAGACATACACGCATAATCGCAATCACGAACATTCACACACGCGATCGCGCGCGCGCGCCACACACACAAACACGCGAGCACACAAATGGCTGCCTCTCTGCCTGCAAGTAATATTAGTAATGTCATATTATTTGAGATCTGAGTCAATAGTCTCGTGTTTCTTTCCGCCATCGATTGCAAATATTTGCTTGAATCGGATCGTATGAACGTTGTTTGGGCGTCTCAGGGTAGAAAATCTCTCGATAATGTTGCCATTGCGGCACTGCCTATTGTCTGGATATATTTATTCATGGTAACAATGTTTTCAGGGTTCCCTTGTACAACCGTAAGATGAAATGAAATGTTCCCATTTGAAGGTAAAGCAGGACTGCAGTTATTCGTTTTAGCTTGTCTGCGCTTGAACTAAATCTAAATTAATCAAGCTCAGAGTGTATGTAAGCTGGTGGTTGAATGTAATCCTCTTCCTGATCGTTTCAGCCGTCTGCCTCGGGCTCTGAAGGTCGGGGGTTCGCTTTCGGAAGGCACCGTTCAGACCACAAGTTCAGCTGGCGTCTCCTTCTGTTACTTCCTCTCAACCCCCTGCTACACCGTCTTCTTCTTATTATTTTCCTTATAATAATAATAATAGCCTAATAATGATGATAATACTAATAATAATAATTATTATTATTATTAATGTTCCCACTCCTGCCCCTTCCCATCTGTCTCTGCATCTTTCTTTTTCATCCTCTTTACTTTTTCTTCTCCACATCTGTTCCCTTTCTACTCCTATTTTTTTATCCACCACACCCTACTATACCACTTTTCTCCTCTTCTCCCTCTGCCTCTTTTTCTTACATTTTTTTTTTCTACTTCGTCTTCACGTCCTCCTCCTTCCCATCTTCTACTTCGTCTTCACACACTCCTCCGCCTCGTCTACTTCTTTCTGCTCATCTTTCTCCTTTATCTCCTCTTCTTCACCATCTTCTCACATTCGCTTACTCTTTAAGTTCAGAAATCTGAGGGGTATGAAAGACTGGTACAGGAACATGACATCTGTGTCAAGGTACGGTGATACATGAAACGTTAGCCGGACTGTGAATCCAGTCAAAGGATAAAAAGAACCGCAGTATGTGAATACGGTGCTTCGACGTCTTGTCCAGCGTGAGGCTTGGTTCTGCAATCCAAGGGGCGAAGCGTTTGGAGGAGAGTTTGAGTAGCAGGTCTTGAGCCATGTGTGTTGCCTTCGCTGTTTATATTAGCGGATGATTCTTGTAGTGTGATCTGCATGTTTCTTTGTCCTTATCTTGATTATCAGGGTAACTTGGGAGCAAACTGCTAAGCGTTCATTTCGATGATATGAGGCGTCGGCAATTCAGAAAGCAATGTCAAGCTACTGAAATAAAATTGCCTATTAAATCACGACCATTCAATAAATTCTGGGGTTAACTGCAACGTCCTGTAAAGGACATGCACCTAACTATCTTGATTATGGGAGGCGTGGGTGTACAATGCGAGCTTGCCTGTCCGTCGTTCCAGGCGGGTATTAAATTTAACATAGGCTCACAATCCGAGCTAATCTAAACTGGGTACCAGAATATATTCTAGGAAGTTAAAGTGACCGGTGTGATATCGACCACATAACCCATCAACTGCCAGTCCGCTTACAAAACATGGGGCCAGCACCATATACCCAATGCACATCAAGGCATGGGAAGGGTCATGATCATCTATCTTAAGGGTAGATCTAAGTGGCACTCCTGAGGCATACCTCATGTGTTTTTCTGTCTTTCTCTTGCCTATGAATGTATCGGGTGTATTTGTAATGACTGTTTTGTATATACCTTCTGTACAGTTCATGCAACATAATAGGTAAATACAAAACTTGGACCGGCAATATTTTCAAACACTGCAGTCATTAAAAATACACCATACAAGTAAAAAGCATCTTTTTCGCGCTTAGGCATATTGAACATATGGCACTAGACACATATTTCCATAGACCAGTCGGCACTCGTCTGGCATTGAGGTCAATATCACGCAGACCACCATTACTTTGTGTAACATTTCCTGGCACCCGATTTAGGCGGTGTCATTCTGAGTGCCCTGGTCAATTTTAAAAATCCGCCAAGATGCAGATTCGAACCAATATGCGGGATCGAACCCATGACCAACAGACTGGCAGGCAAGAGCGCTAACAACTGCAAAACCGCGTTTCCCTCTATTCTCTGTGAAACTAAAAGACTCCTCTACACGACTTAAGGCGTATTGAATATATGGTGCTAGACGCTTATTTTCATGGATTAATGGACATTCGCCGGCTTCTTGGCCTAGAGGTTAGCGACTTTTCTCCGTAATCTCGTATACTCTCGTAAGTAACGTGAGACGGTGAGAATCAGCAGTGGTTCGAATCGCGTCGGTAACTTACGGGGTATGTGAACCGGCAGCTCAGAAAGCAATGGCAAACTACTGAGCGTAATCTTACCAAGAAATCGACAATCAGCTGACAGATGCTGATGTTGACAGCGATGTCCTGTAAAGGATATGCGGAAAAAAAAATATAACACATACATTGAAAGGAATGTTCGTTGAATTTGAACCGGTCACCTCCAAATAATATTGTGGATAACTCTTCTTTTCATGATATCTGTCATGTTTCATTGAAACATAGGCCGTCAACCAACTCTCACCAATCCCTTTGTAGACTTGTTCACGACTGATTGGATTTTGCGGCTAATGTTTTATACTAGATGAGGTAGCCAGTCTCACGCCAACCTTCCGTAGTCACCTCTCACGACATGCATGACAGGTTACAGTCTCACTATACTTTGCATCCCGTCTAGGCCCTAATAACCCACAGGCGACATTAGTATTAGTATGTTATAAACCATTGGCGTAGTCAAATCTGGGATGGTGACGAGGAATGCTCCATAATAAATTCTTGTTGGCGTCTTCTTGCTAGCAGAAGGTAAAGGTCTCTTTACATGCCATAAAGCGCGTGGGCATATGGTGCTAAACATATTTGTATAGACTGACCAATCGGCGCTCGGTAGCAGATGTGGTCATCATCACGCCAGCCACTTTGACTTCCCAAGACATCAGATGTTAGGCTGGATCCACCTGAGAACCCGCCTGCTGCGGGTTGAAATCATGACCACAGAGCCGGCTGGCCAGCGTCTAGCCACTATGCTACAGCGACTGCCGCTTCTAAGTTCTCGGTTATTCTATTTTATTCCTCTGCTACAAACCACTTGAAGTTTTCCCAAAAGGAGAACCAAAAATATGGGTTATTTAATGTATTCATTGAGATACGACGCTGAATTTTAGGTATAAATGTGAAATACGCGAAAAGGAATCCCCGTGGCAGATCATCACGTTGGGCTTTGAAGTGTTAGAAATTTATGTAGAGTACAGCATACTGACGTGGGGTGACTAGTTTGTTTTTCACCGCCTTTCCTTCCCAGCCTGTCCCGAAAAATAAACCTAGTTCCCATTTTATGAGAAATGAAACATTGAAATATGTGTAGATTCTGAGGAAAAATAACAAATACAGGCAAATGTAAATACCTTAGAAGGTGACAAGAAGTCACGGGGAGTGAGCAATAAATAAGTAAGTAAGGCACCCTGCAGTCTTTACAGACGAAAGTATGTGAATTGGAACAGAACTCGAATTCCAAAGCACAAAGTGTGGCATTAAATCAGAGAACTTGCGTTGCCCATGCAGCATGGTCTCTCTCTCTCTCTCGGCCTTGCCTTATCTCCAAAGGAAAGGATAACCAGTACGTGTGGAACAAGGTAGGCTGCAGATGCTGGTGGCTCAGCATTAAACTTCTAAGAGCAGCAGGTGGGTAGCGGCCAGACCCTCACATCTGGGGGATTTGACTTAGAGACGTTCAGCCATATCCCTCAGCAGAGTGCCTTATACGAAGCAATAAATAATAATAATAATAACAATAATAATAATAACAATAATAATAATAATATTATCATTATAATAATAATAAAAATATTGCATGTTATTTTGCAGGATGTTGGTTTTATAAAATATTTTATGTTTAGTAGTTTGCCATTGCCGGTCTCTCTGGCCGTGGGGTTACACCACTTTCTCCGTAATCCCGTTTATCACGCAGAGTCTCGTAGCGGGCGAGAACTGGGAGCGGTTCGTCCCCCGCTGGTGACTTGCGGGATAACTAAGCCGGCCGCAGAGAAAGCAATGGCAAACTGCTGAGCGTAATCTTGCCAAGAAATCAACAGACAGCTGAAAGATGCTGCTGTTGACAGCGATGTCCTGTAAAAGGATATGCGAATTAAATTAAATTCTGATTGATTGATTGATTTAGGAACCGACATCACAGCATTCGGGACATTCTTTCTGAACTTTCTGAACGAGACGTCAACGTTAGAGTCCACCAGATCGGTGTAAGGAATGAACCCAGTGCCCCTCCACATGAAGTCTTCTAACTTTCGGTCACGCCGACCATGGTCGAGAGGTTTGTCGCGCTATCGCTCAAACTTTCTGGGCATCGACGGCGGTGTAGCAGGTTCATTTCACACACCTGCTTACATGCTAATGTGTCTCTCTGCATGTGTCACGTTCCAGCATCGGTCATGCTCACCCTGCTGGTTACTGGGTTTGGAGAGAGGACAGAGAGCTCTGCAACACATCTATCTCCTTTTGGAGATGGAACTTTGGTACTGAGTCGGCAGAAATGTCTTCACACCTACCTCATTTCAATAGGCGCAAGCTCTTTTGAGGTCTCATGTGAACCGAACGCCAATGGGTCGGTTTTGAACGTTAGAACTCTGTCTTCCAGAAAATTCACAACCAACCGACCAACCAGCATGGCTGGAAATAACATAACATGCAACTTCACTAAAATATCAGAAGATAGAGAGTAGTGGGGAGTCCTTATCGTCAGTGTATGCTCCAGGCCAGGCACCCGATTATATTGTCCCCCATAATTTATATTGGGGATACCACCCGTTACTTACCAGCATATAAGTTTCTGCAATGGGTGTTCTTGACCCACTTATCCATCGACGTATTTCATCTGTGACTGTTTTTATTTTTCCCGGAGACTGTTCCAGTTCAGTTAGTTAAGTTCCTCTGCACCCGCCCTCACAAGTGGAGATGGTACTGTATCACGTTATCTTATCTAATCGACTTGTTCGTGACGCATGCGCTGAATAGCTTCCGTTCTGATGTGAAAATATTTCGTTTGGAGCTCACCTGAAGGGAGGAGATATTTCTTTGGACCAACCTTGATACTACTTTCGATAAGTTAATTGAAATCAGTAATTACTACGATTTATGTTTGACTTCTTCGATTTACTCCACATCGCGAATGCCGTTACAGTGGATTATGAACTAACCCAGTGATAAAATAATTCAGTTATTCGTGAAGGAAACTACAAAACTACCGCACACCACACACAGTGACTACCCCTGCCTAGCAGTAGCACTAGCAGTTGTGCTCTTCACTTCTATTTAGATAGAAGTGACCGTCGGGTGACCAGCCATAACGCAATGGAGGGTTGACTATGCTGGTCAATTCAAAGGCATGCAGTTTTAACGGAGTATCTTTCTAAACTACATTGATTTAGGTAACATTTTATGTGTTGTTGTCTGTGGCAGTGTTGTTTTTGAATGCTTGCGCATGAATATCCATTTATCTGGTGATTGCCAGACAACAAAATGGCCGGCATACAGTGCCCCTAATAAATAGTAATAGAACACTTAATGAAAGGTGCAGCAGAATATGGGTGCGGATTTTAGTGAAGTGTAGTTTTCTTGATCTATTATTTGAGATGACATTTTACAGCAAAGCATACCAACTTAGAGATTCCAGTTAAATATGTTATTCCCGTTTACAGCAAATTTCTAAAATTTAATTAATCAGGTCTTGTTTTAATATATTTTTTAAAACTTAATTTTGAGTGATTCATTATGATTTGATAGATAAAACGAGGAATAAGACTACACACACACCCACATACAACTCTGTATTGTTCCCTATGTACAGTGTATGCAATGTAATGTAATCCACATAATGTATTCCTTACAGTTTTACAACTGAGGTTTATAATTTTACAGTGAGAGAAGTCACAGTCAGAATACTCCACTTTGTTTTCACTGATTTCTACAGTCAGTAAATTGTAGAGTACAGTCATTTACAATGTATAATATTAACATATATTAACATTATGTACAGCTACGAGTGGGCTTCAAATGAAAACCTTAAATACTATTTTTTTAAATGGTGGATATATTCTGAAAAAGTAAAGAACAAATGTATCATTTTCGATTATGTCCCCATTGTGTTCAGTGCAAGTCCTTCACTTCCGATAAAGTGCTTGGATTTCTGTAGAACAAAATTCTCTTGGTCAAGTGTGTAACCACTCTGGGGTCACTACTTGATGTTCCTGACCCAGTATGTCACAGAAGTCATGCCATTTTGAAACTTCATACACTTGCTGGACTGACAGACATGCATCACCATACTGGACTTTCATTTTCTGATGAATTTCTATAGGCTTCACCTCTTCACTGATCAAAAAACGAATAACTAATGCTGCTCCTCTTTAGTGCATGTCAAAAGTGGGGCGGCCATCTTTAAAATGTGTGTTTGTCTGCACCATGATGTCATGTGCTTAACACTCTTGACATCCTTAACTACAATATTGACAGGTTACAAGACAATGGCCTGGTTATTATAATTTTCTATCACACCTCTAAGGTTTTCATTTGAAAGGTAAGGCTAAGTTAAGTGCCTGCTAATTACCCAGGCTCTTATAGGAAGCAAAATAAAATGCAAGATAAACTAAACGCACTGTATGTGAGGTCACAAGAATTAGGTCTAAAAAGCTTAGGGAGTAGACAAGGATAATGAGAATAAATCGAGCATTATCCATAAATCTTGGTAAAACCCACCTCAGGCGATGGAATCATACAATGCATACACCTGTTTTAATGTAGACGGACAGGAGAATAGGTAGAGACATTAAAACACGAATACAAAAAGCTAGATGGGCTAATATACCACTAGCAGATATGTGTAAATCAAATAAAATGGACAGTGGAATTGGTTATCTTTACAAGAAAACATTCACAAGTGACAAAATGGACAGTGTGGCTAGAAAGCTTTCATCAGCACACAAAAACAAAAAGACACTGATACATCTTCATGAAAAAATCACCCTAAATAGTCACTGAGCTGAGACCTTGGAGATGTTTGAATGCTAAAGTGCAAAGGTCAAGCTGTGTGCCACAGAGAGTGTAGGTCAACTGATAGGAAGTGATGTAGTTGATAAAGTGTAAACTAGGGTGAAATCAGTTGCTGGAGGAGGTAGGGTGCTAATCTTTATAGAAAGATGTGTGGGATGGGCATAGATCATAGAAAGGGGTAAGAAAAAGTTAAGTCCTAAGCAGATAATACTGTTGGCGTGTGAAGTGTTAGGCATTCAAATATTTTAGGCCATTATATGATTTGGAGTGGCGAGTTCCTTTTATCATCACCTTTCCTTCCCAGAAATTTGCCTGAAAATTGTGCGGTATCCATTTTTATGAGACTGGGTTTACCCAAGGTTTGGACCTGGACCACTGTCTTGGCAGGCAAGCACACTAACCACTATGCCACTGCAGTTCTCAAGAAAGGGGAGGCTACCCAAATCGAGGAGAGGTGACAGATTTCAGGGAAGGCGAGAAAGAGAGAATCATATTTTTAAAATGTGTGAAAGTCAGAACTGATAGCGGTGGCATAGTGGTTTGTGTGTGTGTGGGTTCAGTTCCAAGCAGATGCAGAATTATTAATTTTTTCCCCCACTAGTACAGGTCTTGGGCCAACCTAGCCTCTTAAAAATGGGTCGCACACAATTTTCCAAATTGTTTGAAGGAAAATTCAGTCCATTTTGCAAAAAAAAAAAACAAAAAAAACTTTCCACCATGTCAACCAGCCTCTGTGGCATCGGTTATAATATTGGTTGTTCATGGTGCGGAATTAGTTTGTTAAGTTTCTTTGCGCCAGTGTTAGCTGGCTTATCGGTTGAAGAGTTTATGCCTGTGACGTCAGCTGGGGGATTGGTTGGCCTGCAAGTATTCCTTTGAGTCTTTCTCCTCTGGCTGATTTTATTGTCAGTGTTGGCTACTTGCAGTTGAGCGTGTTGCTTGGATAGATATGTTTGCAGCTGTTTGGCGATTCGTAGATCCACAGTCCGCGTCATATTCTTCTTTGCTTCTCTCTCTCTCTCTCTCTCGAAGTATCTATCCTCATATTTATCCCAATATTCGCCGGGAGTTAAGGTTGTTTTTGCTTTGTCTTTCTCTTCTTGGCTCCAGCTGTCTTCACATGTGTCGATTTCCTCCTCTGGGCTTTCTTTGTGTTTCTGGCGGGATTCTGGTTTCCCCTTGAGGTGCTTGGGTATCGTGGCTGGATTACTGGCCTGTGTTTCTGGCGGGATTCTGGTTTCCCCTTGAGGTGTTTGGGTATCCTGGCTGGATTACTGGCCTGAGCTTGCTGTTTCTGATTGAGCTGTGGTTGGGCTCCATCATGCGTCTTTTGCCTCCTTTTTTGTATATTGTCTTCTTTTCGATGTTTTCTTGTTGGGTTTCATCTTGTGGCTTCTTTGTGTTCTTTTCCATGTCTTCTGCTGGTTGGAATTGGGTTGGCGCCCTTTCAGATTTTAGCTGTTCTCTCTCCGCCTTGATGTCTCGTATAATCTCTTCATTTTTCTTTGTCGTCGGGATCATATGCTCCACCTCTTGTTTGATGTTTTGCTGGATCTCCTTTATTTCGGCAAGCAGTTTTTCATTGTCGCTGGTTTGTGCCGGTGTTTGAAGTAGCTTGATTTGGTTTCTTAGCTCGTCTATCTGGCTTTGTAGTTGAGATCTTTCCGCTTGCGAGATGCACGTGTCTGTCTCGCACCTCTGCATTGCGTCCTTTATGGTGTCTTTGTGGTAATGGCGATCTTTAAGACGTCTCTGTGTCTTTGGAGGTACGGAGCCCAGGTATCTTGCTCCATGCTTGCCCAGGCAGTAGGCGCACTTTCTTTTGTTGTTGGGTGCTTGGAAGTCCGTCTCCAGTTTGGCCAGCGGACACTCCTTGAAGGCGTGATCAGCGCAGTATCGTCAGATTTCCGTATTACTGTGACATGTTGCTCTGTTGTGGCCGGCCCTCTGGCATCTGGAACATTGCATGATTCTTGGAATTAATCCTTCAGGCTGTTGTATTTTCTTGTTTATCGATACCTGGCATAGTATCTCGCTGCCCTCAGTCGTCACAACTGCCAGCATCTTTGGGATCTTTGAGTACGTTAGAATCCGCTCAGGGAAGGCCTAACATTTCTCACCACACCAGTATTTGTTATATGATTACCTTTACTTTTTACCAAACTTATATTTAACTCCAGCATTAAATTAGTACGATGTCGTTAAAAGTTAATTGCATATTCTTTACAGGACGTCACAGTCAAGACCAGCATTATTTTGCTGTTGGGATCTCTTGGCAAGTTTATGTTCAGTAGTTTGCCATTGCTTTTTGAATGACCGGCACCCATACCATTTTGTAAAAAACCACCACCAGGCGGTCTGCAGCCGAATCGCTGGCATCTGTGTTTCGAACGCGGGTATACAGGATTATGAACTGCGTCCGCAACCCTTCACCACGGAACCGGCTTAGCATCATGCAGGGATCAGAAATATGGAGAAGACTACAATAGTTATGTATAAACTAAAAACATTCATTAACTAAAGCTAGCAAAGACAAGGACTTAAATGGGGTTACAGAATCGCTTATGTGGAGCTTAGGGGGAAAACTAGACAGAGCTAAGGAAAATATGCTGGATAGGACACACATTGTGAAAATCTGATAATGCTTTAATTAGCAAGTTCTTTAGAACCCATATGGGGAAACAAAATAGAAGGAGAAGATAATAAGAGACAAAATTGATAACAGGGAGGGCATGGTGGGCTGCAGGAGATAGCAAAACGTAAGATGGCTTGGTGCAAATTGGTTGAAGACCTATGTAGCAATGGGGGATGAAGGACAGAAGAAAAACACAACAGGCTAAGCACTTTTTGAAAGATGCCATAAGTTTAAAGGTGTGAGGTGTTTGGCCTTCACATATACTAAATAATAGCATAATGGAATAGATATTGTGACTAGCTCACTTCCTCAAGTTCCTGAAAATTATGCAGTGCCCTTTTGTTATAAGGTTGGGTTGACCCCCAAGCCATACTAGTCAGATAATTTCTTCCCACTATTGGAAATGTAACTTAGGCCACTGTGTTGATAAAAATAAGCCACACTAATCTAACCATAATGTCCCCACCAATGAATCAATCATGTGCCATGCCAGAAAGCGTGGGCGGTCATGACTCGCCATTTCACTCTATCACCGGAGTCATGGATCAGCTCAGTGTGGCCAAGCCATCCAGGTATTTACTTCTCTGTCTTCCCCTTGATCTGTTCCCTTCGATCTTGCCAGTTGTCACCAAGTTCTCCAATTCATATCTTCTCATAACATGTCCAAAAAACCTAACCATAATGTCCCCACCAGGGGTAGAAAAATTCAAGGCATCAGGTTGCCATGGCGCCTGAACATTTTTACTTTTTGCCTGACACATGAATTTTCAGTTGTCCATAACATACATAAGCACGCTTTGTTTACAAGTCAGAATCACGTCATGTATCCAGGTGTAACTATATCACACTGGTGTATATGTTTAGTGTCCAAAAAAAATAATTCTTCCCACACATATACATAATTACATGGTGAATATAAAACATATATGAAGGAATACTTATTATTTTATAATTAAATATATAATTATTTGACATTTCTCATGTATTTTATAATTTAGAAACCATTCATTATTGGTTTTTAAAAACTTTTAAATAGCTTTTTAACTAAACTTTTAAAAATGAAACCACAATCTTTGAAGCTGTCTCTTAAATAGATATCAGTATATTTGCAGGCATATACAATGTGTTTTAGTTATTCTGAGCATGTTATACATTTTACAGCAAGCACAGTGTATCTCATGATTCTTCTGTGCTAAATGATGCTATACACACTTAGTTTTGTTGGCCTGCTAATTTAATTTTATTACTAGTTTCTGAATCTGTGTCTTGTTCTTTTAAATTTTATTTCACTCGCTCGTTCAATATACACTTTTTTGCTTGTTGGAGTTAATTGTATTGCAAAGCGTATAAAACAGTTTGTCTTCCCATATCCTATCTAGCTCAGGATGCAGTTTGCATTAAAAATAGTCACCAGCAGTTAGATAAACGGGAGCCGTGGGAGGAAAGTGGCTAGCATGCTTTCCTGTAAATAAAATGACCCGGGCTTCCAGCCTACAACAGGCACCAGGAATTTCTCTTGGAAGTAAAGGTGGCTGGCATGATGACCATACCACCTAGTGAGTGCCACTTGATCTATACAAATATAGAACTAGCACCGTATACCCACTACTCAGGGCAAGGAAAAGAGTCAGTTACATTTTTACTTTATATGGATGTGCTTGCTTGCGTTCACTGGCTGTGAACTCCAGCGTGAAGTCCTGTATGTCGGATGAAGACATCCTACTGTCCAACATCAGTGTGATGTCATACCGGCCAGGAGGTTTGTGTGAGTATCCGTTGTCCCATGTCTGGCTTATTGGTGTGCAGACTGGTGGTTCCTCGCCATGCAGGCAGATACTCTATGACTTCGGAAGAACCAATGATCCCACTACGTTAGCCAGGACCCCGAAGGGACTGTTGCCCAGGACGCACGACTAGGACGTGTTAGTAGGTCTTAGCCAGTATAGAACCTGGTCCTGGTGCCTTGGGAACACCTCTGCATCCCTATATGGATGTGACTTAGAACCCTTCACTTTGTCTCCACATGGTAGCGTGTCCCATAGACTTGATGTTACTTAGGCAGTATTATAAGTTACTGGAGGGATCTGCCAAGTCTGACAGATAGATGGATAATGACCAGAATGAGACATACAAAACCTACTACTTTACAGGTAGACTGAAGACAGGAACAGGCTAAGGAAACACTGAACACTGAACAGAAAAACCTGTTATATAATGAATGAAATGTGCTGGGTTATTGGCTAGATGAAATTGTGCCTGGAATTAACTGTTTGATGACTTAGTATTTTGTTCATGATCCAACAGTGCACTAGTTAGTCCCAGTGATCATATAAGGCAAAGATGATACAGTTTAGAAAATATAAAAACCTTTAACTGTAAATAGTAAAGAAAGGGCAAATAACCGATTTTAGTGTAAAAAAAAAAGGATTTGGTAGTGTTATTTGATAGTTCAGAGCAACTAGTTAGCGTGGTAAAACATCGCAAATGTGTGTTCGTCTCCATCAGAAAATGTAAGAGAGCTAATTTTCTTATCATTTTGATGGACAGTTGAAAGAAAGTGTGAAAATACTTAGAAAATAAGATGAGAAAATTCAGAGTTTGCTTCTGTTGAAATAACTAGCTATGGTATTAACCCTTTGAACTTGAGCTAAACCCCCTGCTCCTGAGCAAAAAATGCACTATTTTGACAGATGGGTAAAATCTGTTCATGAGACACAGCTACATCATTATTAGACTGAAACTGGTATCAATAATATTGGGACTCTTCGTTCTTTTGTTGAAGATGACAAATTGTGTAAGGAAATGTCCCGAGTGCTGTGCTGTCAGTTCTTAACTCAACTTATCACAGATACATGCTTGATTTTGAATTATGTTATCTCAAACTAACTAACTTTATCATATCCAGTATTCCTGCTTATTTATTATACCAGTCTTCTCACCATGTCAGGTACATTTGCAGTATTTACACACAATTTTAGTTATTATATTTAGTTGTTTTGTTGGCCATTTTTGGGAAATGACTGACGTATTTGTTACATTTATACATAGAAAGTCCACATTTTGCTGTCTCTAATGGCCTCAACAAGGTTGTGAAACTTCAAACCCTCTGTTCTCTAAGCGCCACCAAGTGATAATCCTGAAATTCATGAACCTGAAAGTTTTGTAGCACATTTCAGTTATAGAATTCCATAAGTAAAGTGATTACTGTAGTATAATATTAATTGTAGGAGACCAAACTATAAAGTTTACTAGATATATTTACCTGGGGATTAGCCTTCTTCCACACTGCTGTACTGTTGAGTGCACCCACGAAGGATCTTGAGAAATACTAAAAATAGCATTTTTATAATTAATTAGAACATATGTCACCATTCATATTATCATTAGATTAAATTTCAGTTATTGTAAGAATAACAGAAGCTTGTACTGCTGTTAGTTTCTTGGAAGGCCCTTTTCTGTTCATCACCTTGTTTCAGTATGAAAACAAACAACAAAATTCAAATAATTCTCACTTCATGGTCACTGTCATTTGTATTTACCTTCCCAGAACCACTCATATTCCTTACCTTTCACATTTATGTGTGTGCCCACCTCATAAATCTGAGGTACACGTCTGATACTGATAGAAACAGATGCTGATAATCTGGTACCTTGAGGTCAAAGGGTTAATGATTGTCAGTTACAGGCTGATGATTGATATAGTAAACTTTCTGATAGTCAAAATGATCATTCAAAATGATCAGTAGTGTCACCTAAATCCCATAAAGAAAGTGGTTTTGTTAATAAAAATTGGGCCACCTGGCCTCATTTTACAGTGTACTCTTGATGTGGAAAACTAACCTTTTTATATTATAAACCACTTAGTGTGTATGACCTTAAACATATCTGCTTGCATTGCACTACATTTTGATAGTAAAAGAGAGGTATCTGTTGTTGTTGTTGTTGATGTAAATTGTGTAGGTAGAAGTGTGTCAGTAGGTTTAGTTGCGTTGCACCCTTTTTCTCACATAGTATGGGGCTACATTTCATTTTTGAATTCTGCAGCTTTTTAAACATTACTGCCATGTATTTAAATGTGAAAGCAATGTAGAAAATGTTAATGTCGTGTGTGCTTGTATATAAAAAAAATATGTATTGTTATTGATTTAAGAGGTTTGAAATAACAATATCTTCTTATATATCTTTTATATTTTGATTTTTGTTTTGGCTTTATTCAGGCAATGTTGTACTCCCCCCCCCCCCCCCCCCCCCCCCCCCACTCTCTCCTCTCTCTCTATCCTCTCAATCTACACTCTCTCTCTCTCTCTCTCTCTCTCTCTCTCTCTCTCTCTCTCTCTCTCTCTCTCTCTCTCTCTCTCTCTCTCTCTCTCTCTCTCTCTCTCTCTCTCTCTCTGTGATGGTGTTATTATGCCTATCTAATTGCCATTTTTAGATGCAAACTTCTTTCCATAATTGACATTAGAGGATTCATGTGTTTCAGCATTTGCTGTAAAGTGAGACGCATTAATTTGTCTCCGTCATTTATAATCATGTGGAAAATTAATGTATTATTTCTAATTTCTCTCAACCTGTACAATAGTAATCTTGACTACACTGATAATATCATGATTCAACTAGTGGCACAAGCTGTTCTATGTTTTAATGTTCTTAATTGTTAAGGAGGATAGTTGTTAGGTAGCATAGTTGTTAGCAACTTGCTTACTGAGACGGTAATCCAGGGTCTGTCTCTGGTAAATAAAAAAAAGGTAAATGACCATTTTCCATGCCTTGAGGCATACTGGATATACGCAGTTAGTCCCATATTATTGCTGGCGCTGTGGTGAAGGAGTTACCTACACAGTTCATAATCCCACATACCAGGCTTGAAACACAGCTGCAGGCAATTTGGCCACCTTGCGCTTTTGTGTGTGTCACAATGGTATGAGTGCCTGTCGTTCAGAAAGCAATGCAATCAGCCAGAAAATGTTGGGATTGACTGTAACATCCTGTAAAGGATATGCAGATAACTTTAAACCCATATTGTTAGCGACTTTCTCTGTAATCCCGTTAATCCATGTGAGCAAACGCAGCTGCGTATCGGTAGCAGTTCTCGCCGCGCCCATTACAGGATATGTGAGCCATCCGCTCAGAAAGCGTAATCTTGCCAAGAAATCAACAACAGTGGTAAAATGCTGGTGTTGACAGCGATGTCCTGTAATAGGATATGCAGGAAAAAACATTAGAGGATTAGACATTTGATGGGTGATGTGGTCAATATCATTGCTTCCCAGAAATTCCCTAGTGGCCAATCCAGGCTGAGGCAACCTGGGAAGCCATAAGTCAATGCAAAGAGAAAAAGAAAAAAGTCCCTGTCTGGAGGGGGATTTGAACACATAACCACTTGATTAGCAGGCATGTGCGCTACTAAATATGAAATCCAGACTAGTCAATTTTATATGGTAGCATCTGCCATGAAATTTACTTTTTAAAAATAACAGTATCAGTGAAGCTTATGAGACAAATAATTACCATAAAACATACCATTTCCATCAGTGTGAAATGTGAATATGAAAAAATATGGCAAATAAAATCATATATATCATAGAGTATTTTAAGCAAGGGGGATATGATTTCATTAATGTAAACCTATCTTCTCTGCTTTAACAAGGGGCTTCTCATAAGTCTTTAGCCTGACCATGAAGGCGTGGGCGGAGAAAATTGAAATTTGGCACATGCATACCTCATTCAATTTGTAATGGACATATGACTTATGAATTTCCCTTCTCAACTGGTTTTCCCGATATGGTGCATGGCACAAGACACCCTATTGACCAGATCTGCACATCCAACGGTTTGTCAGAACAATGGAGAAATTAGACGCCAGGACTGTGATAAAATTCTTGATGTTACAGGGAAAAACACCTACAGAAATACACAGGGAAACGGAGCCAGTGTTTGAGGAAGTCTGTCCTTCGTATGCTTCTGTAAAAAATTGATATTTGCAGTTTATATAAGGCCGTTTCAAAGTTGCTTATCTGCCAAGATCAGGATGGCCGTCCTCAGAGTGCAATGATGCAAATGCTGCAAAAGTGAAGAAAATCATAGACCAGGATAGGAAAATGACAATTGCAGAGATATTGGGTTCAGCAAAACTAAGAGTACAGTGTTTTAGAATTTTACACAACAGACTGAACATGAGAAAAGTGTGTGCCCGCTGGGTCCCGCGCCTGCTGACATGTGAACAGAAACAAACACGGGTTGATTGTTGTGCCCAGTTGCTCAACATGAGGCGATCGAAAAACATGTTGATGACCACAGTGACGGTAGATGAGACTTTGATTCACCATTATGACCCAGAATCCAAACTTTGCCAGCATGCAGTGGAAAACCCCAGGCTTGCCAACACATGTCAAGCCAAGAGCACAAAAATCTGTAAGAAAAGTTATGCTGATTGCTTTTTGGGACGTCAAAGGTTGAAAGATTACATGCTTCATGGCAATATGGTTATATCGGCAGTACTATGCAGATCTCCTTATCAAACTAAGAAAGGCTGTGACCAGAAAATGAGGGATAGCGCGTACGCAAATTCTGCCTTTGCTTCAAGACAACGCGCCCTCCCATAAAGCACGGCTTGTGCTGCAAACTGCCAACAATTTGAATATTGAAATTCTTCTACACCCACCAAATTCTCCAGATATGGCTCCATCAGACTTTTTTCTTTTCCCAAATCTTAAAAAAAAAACAGCTGAAAGGATATTGTTTTGACAGTGACAAAGTCATACTGGCTTGTGATAACTGGTTTAGTTCGAAAAATAAGTTGTTTTATTCTGGTCTTTTCAAGGTCACACAGAGATGGCAGAAATGCATAAATTCAGGTGGAGGCTACATTGAGAAGGAATAAGCACTGTGCCAAATTTCAATATTCTCCGCCTACTCCTTCATGGTCAGGCTAAAGACTTATGAGAAGCCCCTTGTAGAATCTCTGGTAGTGTGTAGATTTGGATTTGTCTTCATTGCTAAAATTTTGGGGTTAACCTATCTCATAAATTTGGGAAACATTTCTGTATTTTCTGGGTAGGTCAGGTCAGCTGGCAAGGAAGAAAGCTGGTCATGCATGCTTATTATATCATGACCTAACCATGAGATTGTATTTACTTTGCTATATACTTGGATTTGGGCATGTTTAGCTATGTCTCTTGAAGTCTCTTTATGTTACCCTGTCAGTGTTTGCTTACACACTTTAATATAATTTGTTATGGATTAATAATTTCATATAGTAATGGGCTGAAAACATCTGGCCATTTGTTGCGGGGAATATGCAGTACACATTAGCAAATAAATATGTTGCGTCATATGATTTGTATTGTGTCATATGATAATGTTGATTCTGTAGTATGTCTCTATTTTGAATGTTACTTTCAAAGTAGCCCAATATTGATTTTTTCATAGTCAGTTCATGTAAGGTGTTTTTGTTAAATAAACTAGTTGTTCTATTTCTTTAAAAGAACTGTAGATTTTATATGAAAAGTCATGTTTATTTTAGTGTTTACACTTCTCCTGTGTAAATGGATACAGTTTTATTAATTTCAATCTCAGGTAGCAGGTCCTTTGCAGAGCATCACTCTCATAGCCTGCCGGAAAGACTTGATCTTGTGGCAGTTCCCCTGCCCCATGCATCTTCATGCCTAAAGTGCCTTTAATGTCCTGTGTCTGCCACCTTGTTGGTCGACCCTGGCCTCTTTCCCCAGGATCCATACCTTCCATCACTGTTCTGTCCAAACCACTGATGTTTAATGTGGCCAAATTATTTCAGTTTCCAAGAGATCCTGATGTTTATGAGGCAGTTTTCTTTGATATTCATATTTTGTAGAATGTCAATATTTTTCTTTCTTTTGATCCAGTTTTCTAAAGAATGTTTCTATATTACAAGCATTGGTCAGAAAGTAATGCACCACATAATTTTTCTCAGGAGCTGTTTATTCAAAAAATCTTCAAATTTATACACAATAATGGATATGTCATGTAAACATCAATATTATTCAACATAATCCCCATCAACTTGTATGGCTTTATGCCAGCGCGAAACAAGTGCATGTATTCCTTGTCTGTACCAGATTGTGTCTTGATCATGTAACCATTTCTTCGTTGCATGAATCACTTCTTCATCATCTTCAAACCTTGTCCCATGGAGTGCATCTTTAAGTGGACCAATCAATCAATCAATCATGTGCCATGCCGGGAAGCGTGGGCGGTCATGACTCGCCATTTCACTCGATCACCAGTGTCGTGGATCATCTCAGTGTTCCTGTCTCGTCCATGCCATGTGGCCAAGCCATCCAGATATTTTCGTCTCGGCCTTCCTCTTTAAGTGGACCAAACAGATGAAAATCAGAGGGTGCCAAATCAGAACTATAGTGGATTGGGTAGTACAGTCCAACCCAATTTGGTGATTGCTTCCCTCATTGCTAGAGTTGTGTGAGGGCGCGCAGTGTCATGCAGGAAAAGCGGGTCTGCTGGATTCTTGTGCAGCCGAACTCTGCGAAAACCTTGTTTTTTAAATGTCTTAATGTAAGATTGCGAATTGATTGCCTCTCCTCTTGGCATAATATCTACAAGAATCACACCTTCAATGTCCCAAAAGACAGTGATCATGACCTTTCCAGCTAAAGGAGGTTGTCTTGAATTTCTTTCTTTAATGGTGACTGCGTATGATGCCACTCTAGTTAACTGTCTTTTTGTCTCTGGTTCAAAATGATGTGCCCAGGTTTCATCACATGTAACAATCTTAGCCAAAAAGTTCTCTCCATCAGCATTGAAACACTCCAAAAATTCAGAAGAAATTACTTTCCTTTGCAATTGGTAGTCAATTGTATGACTTCGAGGAACCCATCTTGCACAAACCTTAGAAAATCCTAGAGTTTTTATAACTGCATTTGCACTACCATTGCTGACTGACAGCTGTAAGGCCAATTGTTTGTAGTGATTCACCTATCAGTAAGAATAAAGCCCTCAGCGCATTAAGAACACTTTTATCGTTCAACTAAATCTCCGTTAAACAGTATGGATATCAGCAGTTATGTTTGTATTATGAAGTTTCATTAATCCACAGCAGAGCAATTCTTTGCTGTTTTCATTTATATAGGTTTATTTGAAGTGCTTACAAGGGTAGTCTTGTTCACATCAAGTGCTAAAGAAAATTGGGTTGTGGTAAATTTAATGGCTTCACAGTTAAAGCAGGTAGTTGCCTTTATTTGAAAGTGTGTTGAAATATCCTCTTCTTACTTTACATTTTTTTTGTTACTTAGTTTAAGGATTTTTTTATTGTAATTCTTTGTTTACAAGCTCCATTCCTTTATGAAAATGCAAGAACGGCATTGGTAATTGTCATGATGTAAACCAAATTTGATTGTCTGGGTTAGTTGTTTGTGCCTGTACTGTTCTTTTATTTTCGTTCAAGTAGTAATGTCTGCTGTCATTAGAAATTCATTCACAGTTTTTTATCTGCATTATAGAGTTAAGGGATGACTAGTTGGCCATTCGTTAAAGTACACGTTTTCCTTCAACAAAGTTTTGCTGTCATTTGGAGAAGGGTAGATTAAAACCCCGCTGTGGCTATAGCTTTCAATTGTTATGTTGTCTAGTAGGTGCACTGGCCTCTGTTATTGGGGCCATAAGGGAAGCCAAGAATAGTAACACTGTAGCCTAAGTGCATGTCATAAGAGGCAGCTAAGGAGGGTGGCATGGGGCTAATTAGCTCATCATTTAGAATACTGCGCCTGCAGAATCCAACCGATTATGAGCAAACCTACAAAGGACTTGGCATTAGTTGGTTGAGGGCCTATACTCTAATGGGAGATGAAAGGCAGAAGAAAAGTAGCATGGCCTCTGATTCCACTTCTGTTCTTTCTTGTATGAGTGCCAATCAACACGTGTGAATGTATTTCTTATGCTATTTCAGTGGCCTCACAGGTGATTTCCCAGACGTCAACTGTCAGCTGTCTTCTCTTTCCATGGAGCGTTTCTGAGTTACTACATCAGGGTTTTCTGTAGTTGCTCTAACATCTCTTGTCATGATGGATCCAAGCAATTGCTTCTTCTGTAGTTCTTCTTTCTTCTTCGTTCATCCGGAGTCTTTTTTCGGACGTGATTGCATTGTGCTTGTTTACAGCAGGGCCGACATATCCAACTTCTGCGGGTATTTGTTGACTGGGTTAATAACCTTCCTGGGCTTCTGTAGTTCAAAAACTTGATCTTTGATTTCATGGATATAAACTTAGAGCCACTTTGTGTATGGCTGCGCATTATTTCTTTACATGCTGTTTTGTTTGTGTGTGTTTGTAAGTCAGTCATTGCTGTTACTTTCTATATATCTCCTCTGCAATGGAAAGGAGACTATGAGATTAAAGTCATCCATCTGTGCAATCACCGTGCAGCGTATCAATTTCATTTTTCTGCTTGTCTATAGTATGTCTTACAGTGTTTATCAGTGTTGACAACGGACAGTAGTTCACTGTCTGTAGAATTCAATATAATTCTGAACCTCATTGAAAGGTCTAGGTGAAAGTAATCCCTCATCACATCTCGCAAGTGTGTGCAGTGAAGGGGTTTACATATATTAGGTCACACAGCATTATAAGGTGAAATTACCAGCTCACTTCTCCTTTCCTACTAGACAAATATCTAGTTTCTTTGTTACCAGACTGGGTTGATCCCAAAGGTGTACTGATAGGTATAATATCTTACCACTGTGGCAGATTGAATTCTGGATCACTGCGTTGGTGGGTAAGTCGGCCAACCATTATGCTACCACAATGCTTCTGAAACTCCATAGGGCATTGGAAGTGGTCACTTAATAGCTGAAAATACCGTGAACAGCCAAAATGCTGTCTAAATGTTTTCAAAAATGCTAAGAGTGCTAACACACAAAGATAATTTATCATAAACATCAGAAAACAACAGTAAACATATTTGGGTCACATTATGGGAACATAAAAAATTGTAACAACTAGAGAGATTAATGGAAAAAGGTATAGAGGAAAACAGCATGGAAAAATTCTTAACAATCTTTCATTGTGGCAGGGGAAAACTATCGGCACATGAATTGATATGTTCTGTCTAAGATGTAGAGATGCATCTTTGCCTCTCCTAGTTGGTAAAGTAGTTGCCATTGAGGAGACTTAATTATTAACATATTTTGAAACCTGACTGTCTCATGTATGTTTACAAGTTCTTCTTCTTCTTCTTCTTCTTCTTCTTTCTTCTTCTTCTTCTTCTTCTTCTTCTTCTTCTTCTTCTTCTTCTTCTTCTTCTTCTTCTTCTTCTTCTTCTTCTTTTCTTCCTCCTCCTACACCTCTTCTTCCCATCCTCCTTCTTCCTTCCATCTTATATCGGAACATAGGCCCTCAATCTACTCACGCCAAGCCTTTTGTAGACTTGCTCAAGATTGTTTGAATTTTGCAGCTCAAGTTTTCTATGAGATCTCCTTCTTCTTCTTTCGTTCGCCTGAAATATGTTTATAACTGCAATGTTGTCTCTTGTATGAATCTAACAGTCTTTTTAGTTCATTCAGCGGTCCATAGAGTTTATCTTCCACTGTTGTCTCTCTAGGCCAGAAGGTTCGCCTGGATATGTTGTAGTTTGGGCAATCCTGGAGTATGTGCTCTGCTGTCTGCGACGCCAAACCACATGTGCACATGGCTGAGTCACCAATCTTGAATTTTGTATACATGTGGTTGCGTAATCTATTGTGTCCTGTTCTGAGGCGCAGAAGAATTACCTGTTCTGGTCTGTCCATAACGTGAGTAGTATGTAATGATGCCTACACCCCCCCCCTGGAGAAGGTGCGCACCTATTTTACTAAGAATAAAGAAGGAGGTGCCGGTAGGTGCTGTCGTTTTTAGTAAGCGCAAAGAAGGAGGTGCGGGACATAACTCAGGAGTAAATAATCGTCTGTTTTTGTGATATTACCTCCCCTTTTTTAGACTTTTTTTTTTTTTTTTAAATTTAATAAGAATTACAATTTAATTATTCCTGTTATCGTAGGTTGTAGTGGGCGGGGCTTCGTGTTATTTGTTGTTAAGGTGTGGTTGAGTGGCCGAGTAGTTAAATATCTGCATCGAAACACTATCATCATATCATTTTAGAGCTTCAAATGAAATCCTTACAAAGGTCAAGATGGCCAGTAGTATTGATTTTAATGGGTATGGCTTAGCGAAAGTCGGTGTTAAGGAGTGGGTAGCAGGTTACTAGTGAGCCGTAGAGGGTCGTAGTGGTTTAAACAATATCATCATACAGATTAAAAATGAAAACCTTAAAAAAGTAAAGATGACCGGTATTATTGCATTTAGTGGGTATGACTTTGTGATATTCGTTGTTAAGGGGTGGGGTGAGTGGATGAGTAACCTAGATAAACGCTTCCGAACACTATCATCGGGTTCGAACCCCAGTGGGGAGGTCTAGTGGTAGAATAATATTATGTTTTGTTACTTAGTTGTGATGGAGAGCTCTGGTGTTATTAACCCGGCTATGTTTAAGGGTACCCCAGACACTGTGGAAGTGACAGGTTCGAATCTCGGTACTTTGTCGTTGGTAAAATTGCCAGTCATCAACATGTGGGTGTCTAGTTGATTATAGGGGTTAGTGCCGCTTTGTCCGGCCGTGTCGCCGCAGCCACAAGTCCCACCGCTGATGAAAAAACACAGGCATCAAATTTCACCCTTGTACCTATGCGTCACAAAATATAACATAACTATCAGAATATGATATAATCTTAACCTCAACAGGTGTTGCCAAAAATCAATACTCATTTTCATAACGGCTAATCCAGGGGCTTATCGTCGTCGTAATGACAAAGATGGGGTATTGATATTACTAATATCTTCATGGCTGCAAATAGTTCGCGATATTAATAAAGGTTCATATAAAGGCTGGAAGGGGATTAAAGGATTAACACCTATTGTCGGAATATCCACAGAAATCAAAAGCACTACTCAATCGATTTTTCTCATATGTGGCGGTTGGGGATTATGGGTTAGGTGTATGTGTCCTTATTCAGTTAAAACAGGTGGTATGAGTAGGAGATATCACAAACAGTATCAGCATATGCCACTCTGATCTTAAATATCAGTAGTTCGTTATTCTTGTGACATTGAAAACGATTGGGGTTTGAAAAAGGATGGTGTACTATGTGATACAGGTCACCCCTGTCAGCGCATCGTAGCTGTGTTGTGAATTGTTGCCTATTACATCCGGGTGTGAAAATAATCAAACATATTTCATATCAGATCAATAAGCATGCCTCTATATAGCTGCACTGCGAACTTGGTTAGAGTCTACTTTAGGAAGTATCGTGTATCTGTGTATGCGCACTTACCACTTCTTATAGATGTGTGTAGTATTATTGGAGAGCAGCCGTTATGTATACATTATCAGAGTATGTTGCCTTACAGGGCTGGTGTAGTGTCTTTGTGTCTGCTATGCTGCATGTATTGTTCTGTTGCCTTGTATTATTTGGAGGGAGTTTCATGTGGTTGTCAAGTTAATTTTTCCCCACTCAGAATCCACATCCCCAGTGTCATTAGATGGTTTTTAACTTGTCTGCCTATTGTCCTCGCTTCACATTCATACAATAGTATAGGTTCTATGTAGTACTTGAACACTCTTTTTCTCCTTGTAATTGACATCTTTATATTAGTCATTATGTTTTCCACCTTACCAAAGACTATCTTCAACATATCGAAGCTTGGTCTATCCTCTTAAAGACAACTACTTCTTGTAGTCAATTTGCTACATTTTTCCCGTGTCAAGCTTCATGTCTCTGATCGTCTGTATTAGTGTGTTAGAAGTAAACCAACATCGCACAAGACAGCCATACACTACCACAATGTATACAAAAAGAAGCAATACACATAATCACAGTATATAAATATAGTACTAAATAGAAAGTAGTTGAAAGAATTCAAGTACATTATTACAAGGTAAATTAAATACAGTGATATGTATAAAATATCACACACCCGTGTTACATTAGCAAATAAGTACAAAGCACAAGGGTATGAAATACGTTGGTGTATTAGTTACATACAAATGAACCATACAACATACCGGCAAGTCCGCTACGGGACCTAACTCGTGTGAAGTTATGTCTGTAACCAACAGAAATGTGTGTGTGGTAATAACTACGATGTCTGTCTTTCATCATGTATCTGACCTGTTTGCATACCACTACATTCCTTCGTTCACTTGTTGTATACTACCAATCAGGGTAATTGTCTTAGAATTGACCCACATTTTATGTTAGACAAGCATTGATTGGCTGTTCACTTGTGGTCTACAACCAATCAGGGTAATTGTCTTAGAATTGACCCACATTTTATGTTAGACAAGCATTGATTGGCTGGCAACTATAAGGTGGGCGGGGCTTACTGTATGTAATATATATCCAACTCACTACCTCTCACTCTCTTTGTGATGTACACAAGAACGACGAAAGATTGGATCTTCAGTTTTGTGATTATTCAATGACTATTTGCCTTCAAGATTTAGAAAGTTTGCCATTTACCGTTTTGTCTCAGTATCCACGGACTATCAGCCATATACGGACCTACAGCTTTTGCGGCTCTTTCTTCCAATTTTTGGACATTCACAACTGCCTTGTAAGAATTATCAGCCAGATTCTTACCCTGACGCATCCGAAGTGTAAGCAACCTCGTTATTCTGCCATAGTTTACAACGTCATCTGCAAAGAAGTCATCGGCGTTTGAAACAAAGACGAGGAAAAAAGTGTTCGGGATTGAAACAGTTTACTAGACTAGTGAATAATACATCTTGTTGTTTGAGTATTTGACTTACCTATCTAGCCAACATCGTGTTATCGACCTTTGGTGAAAGATAGAAACTAAATATATTCAACGCTATATTCATCGGCTCGCTGTGAACGTGTGTCAAGTCGACAGTTGCTTGTCTCAGTATCAAGTCGCTAGTGAACATGCCTAAAAATACAAAGATGTCAACTAGGCAATCATCTGAGAACCACTTATGTGCAACTTGTGGGAAAGGTTTCACTGAAAGGCGCAGTCTGCTTCGCCATACTCGGACCAGTCACAGTACCAAGGAGCAAGTGTATTCGTGTCACACTTGTGGTCATAAGTTTAACAGAAAAGACAATCTACAACGTCACATTACAAAGGAACACACTACACCAGAAGTATCACCCAGTGTAATACCAACAGACGCTTCAACACCCGCTTCAGCAACACTACGTAAGAGACATGTGGCTACTAATAGTGATGTGGCAGTCAGCGAGAAGAAGACTAAACAAGACGAAAACTCCCAGCCAGTCAGTGACACACAACCCAAGGATGAAGCGGCTTCTTTACACACTCTTCCAGATGATATTAGACAAGTATACACCGACAACTGGAGTAGTATCAAAACACATCACAAGATAAACAAATATATGTCTGTCTATACATTTTATATTAGCCCACACACAATCCACCCTAAAGACTGGGCATCTACCTTGAACAAGATCTTTACCATTCAAAAGAGCATATTCAAAATCAACTTTAGTTATCATATAGTCCTTAGGCACAGCGAAACAGACGCTCTTCGATTGTATTCACGCATCTTCAAATAATGCTTCTGTCTTAGAACTTCCACAACTAATCAAAAATAGACAAGACTTTGACGATTTTATCAAAATAGTACACGAACATGACGTTCTTACCTACGCTATGCAACAACGTCCAAATACCAAATACACTACAGAGACGATTCCAGCTATATGTTTTTATGTCTATCATATCCCAGAATTCCGGCTTGTTTAATAAATAACGCCCCTTTTATGACCCACGTTAGGCACCACTGTGCATGATCATACTAGATATAACATTCCATATTTAACCATCCGTTTTGTATACTGGTTACGCTTGTTCTTTGTGTGTGTAAACTTTGCTGGAAATACTGTAAAATAAACAGTTTTATGTATTATAAGTGCGTTCACTTGTTGGTTTTTAGTGTTGACGGTACATATGAGTGTCATGTGGTGAGCGGGTGTTACATGTTGATGGCCAAGTCAAGAAATATCTCAGCCATTCTTATAAAAATTAGGAAAATATGTTAACCTAATGAGAAAAATATTGCCCAAGTAAAGAAAACATTTACACAAAACTTATAAAACTTAGGAAAATGTGTTAACCTAATGGGAAAAATATTGACCAAGTGAAGAAAAAATTTACACAAAACTTATAAAACTTAGGAAAATGTGTTTTACCTAATGAGAAAAATATTGCCCAAGTGAAGAAACAATTTACAAAAAACTTATAAAACTTAGGAAAATGTGTTAACCTAATGAGAAAAATATTGCCCAAGTGAAGAAAAATTTACACAAAACTTATAAAACTTAGGAAAATTTGATAACTAAATGTGAAAAAATATTTCCCAAGTGAAGAAAAATTTACACAAAACGTATAAAACTTAGGTAAATGTGTTAACCTAATGAGAAAAATATTGTCCAAGTAAAGACATGTTTCAACTAGTCTTACAAATATGTCGCCCAAACTTATGAACATTAGGAATATGTGTTATCCAAAATGGAAAAATATTGACCAAGTGAAAAAATATCTCAACCATACTTATGAAAAGGAGAAAAATGTGTTAACCTAACGGGAAAAACATTGGCGAAGTGAAGAAATATCTCAGCCATTCTTATAAAAATTAGGAAAATGTGTTAACCTAATGAGAAAAATATTGCCCAAGTGAAGAAAAAATTTACACAAAACTTATAAAACTTAGGAAAATTTGATAACTAAATGTGAAAAAAGATTTCCCAAGTGAAGAAAAATTTACACAAAACGTATAAAACTTAGGTAAATGTGTTAACCTAATGAGAAAAATATTGTCCAAGTAAAGACATGTTTCAACTAATCTTATAAATATGTCGTCCAAACCTATAAACATTAGGAAAATGTGTTAACCAAATGGGAAAAATATTAGCCAAGTGGAGAAATATCTAAACCATACTTATGAAAAGGAGGTAAATGTGTTAACCTAATAGAAAAACATTGGCGAAGTGAAGAAATATCTCAGCCATTCTTATAAAAATTAGGAAAATGTGTTAACCTAATGAGAAAAATATTGCCCAAGTAAAGAAAACATTTACACAAAACTTATAAAACTTAGGAAAATGTGTTAACCTAATGGGAAAAATATTGACCAAGTGATGAAAAAATTTACACAAAACTTATAAAACTTAGGAAAATGTGTTTTACCTAATGAGAAAAATATTGCCCAGTGAAGAAACAATTTACACAAAACTTATAAACCTTAGGAAAGTGTGTTAACCTAAGGAGAAAAATATTGATCAAGTAAAGACAAATTTACACCAAACTTATGAAAAGTAGGAAAATTTGTTAACCAAAGGGGAAAAAATATGGGCTAAACTATGAAATATGTTGACCCAAGTAAGAAGATATGTTAGCCAAAGGGGGGGGGGGGGGGGGGGGGGGGGGGGAAATGTTGGCCAAAACATGAAACATCTTAACCAAACTTATAAATATCTCGTGTAAACTTTAAATAAGTAGAAAAAAAAAATATTGCTTCTGTAGTTATGTCAAAAGTATCTTGAACTTTTAGCTGAACAGACATTTCACAAGACACAATCATCAACGACAGCACTTTCCCGTTTTTACATTACCGAAAGCTTCAACTTACCATTCCAACGTATCTGCTAAAGAAACACTTATAAATAATAACAACCATCTCTTACACACTCTTTGTTCTTTCTTTCTAACACAAGTGTCTCTGTCTTTCATAGATAACTTCACAACTTTTCCATGTCACATCACCAAGATACTCCAAACCGCCATTGTACACGAGCTCCAATGAATCAGTCATAACATTTATGGCATGCAATCTGTGGCTCCACCTGGATGCCAAACCAGTGTCAGAAATGGAAAAAATTTTAATTTGTGTGATTAATTTAATTACATTTAAACTAATAAATCACAATTTTATTGCGCAAGAGGTAAGATCGATATACGTCCTATACATAACTTATACCTATACTTAGGCTAGATCTGTATATTAAGTGAAGCGCGCAATAACATTGTGATTTATAGTTTTTAAATGTTAATTAAAATTTAATCACACAAATTAAATTTTTCCATTTCTGACACTGGTTTGCATCCATATCTCTTAAGAAAGAGTTTGTTGTGTTTGATGTATAGTTAGGGTTAGTAAGAAATAGTTTGTTGTGTTTGATGTATTTGATGTATATAATGCTCTATGTTTCTTAGGTTCTTTTAGGGGATCAGCGTTAGGTACTCTGGTAGTCCAAGGCTTTCGTCTCAGGAACACAATCTCTTGTGTTGTTTTCAAGTTCTTCTTAGGGGTGATGGTTGATGACCATATTCGTTGTCTAGAATAGCGCCTAGTAGGTTAGGGGGACAGATGATTTATCTCTATTAGGTGTGAAAATCTGCCTAGTCAGCAGAAAATCGGCTGTTCTGTATTGCAAGAGAATGTTAATGTTATTTGGTATGAAATGTTGAAAGTCGGTTAGAAGATGTGGTAGAGGGTATTCAAGGGCTCATTAAGGCAGACGTGGTTTTAAGAAAGTTCGACTTCATAACAGACAGCGTTGGTTGGTTGCTGATTTGCTGCTATTGCAGCTGTGAAATGACAAAGTGTGATAGATGTGGACAAAGTAAGCAATGTTATGTTAGCTAGACTTCGAGAACACTCTTTGTATTGTTGAAAGATGGACCACTGGAAGGTTAGTGTAGCAGACATTGTGGTATAGAAAGTTGAAGATGGCAGCCATGGGAAGTGGATCTTTGCTGACGAATACTCAGATGATATTGAAACTATCCCAGGTGGAGCCACAGATTGCATTGCCATAAATGTTATGACTGATTCATTGGAGCTCGTGTACAATGGCGGTTTGGAGTATCTTGGTGATGTGACATGGAAAAGTTGTGAAGTTATCTATGAAAGACAGAGACACTTTGTGTTAGAAAGAAAGAACAAAGAGTGTGAAGAGATGGTTGATTAGTATGTATAAGTGCTTCTTTAGCAGGATACTCTGGAATGGATAAGTTGAAGCTTTCGGTAATGTAAAAGAGGGAAAGTGTTGACGTTGATGATTATGTCTTGTGAAATGTCTGTTCAGCTAAAAGTTCAAGATACTTTTGACATAACTACAGAAGCAATATTATTTTTTTCTACTTATTTAAAAGTTTACACGAGATATTTATAAGTTTGGTTAAGATGTTTCATGTTTTGGCCAACATTTTCCCCCCTTTGGCTAACATATCTTCTTACTTGGGTCAACATATTTCATAGTTTAGCCCATATTTTTTCCCCTTTGGTTAACAAATTTTCCTACTTTTCATAAGTTTGGTGTAAATTTGTCTTTACTTGATCAATATTTTTCTCCTTAGGTTAACACACTTTCCTAAGGTTTATAAGTTTTGTGTAAATTGTTTCTTCACTTGGGCAATATTTTTCTCATTAGGTAAAACACATTTTCCTAAGTTTTATAAGTTTTGTGTAAATTTTTTCATCACTTGGTCAATATTTTTCCCATTAGGTTAACACATTTTCCTAAGTTTTATAAGTTTTGTGTAAATGTTTTCTTTACTTGGGCAATATTTTTCTCATTAGGTTAACACATTTTCCTAATTTTTATAAGAATGGCTGAGATATTTCTTCACTTCGCCAATGTTTTTCTATTAGGTTAACACATTTACCTCCTTTTCATAAGTATGGTTTAGATATTTCTCCACTTGGCTAATATTTTTCCCATTTGGTTAACACATTTTCCTAATGTTTATAGGTTTGGACGACATATTTATAAGATTAGTTGAAACATGTCTTTACTTGGACAATATTTTTCTCATTAGGTTAACACATTTACCTAAGTTTTATACGTTTTGTGTAAATTTTTCTTCACTTGGGAAATCTTTTTTCACATTTAGTTATCAAATTTTCCTAAGTTTTATAAGTTTTGTGTAAATTTTTTCTTCACTTGGGCAATATTTTTCTCATTAGGTTAACACATTTTCCTAATTTTTATAAGAATGGCTGAGATATTTCTTCACTTCGCCAATGTTTTTCCCGTTAGGTTAACACATTTTTCTCCTTTTCATAAGTATGGTTGAGATATTTTTTCACTTGGTCAATATTTTTCCATTTTGGATAACACATATTCCTAATGTTCATAAGTTTGGGCGACATATTTATAAGACTAGTTGAAACATGTCTTTACTTGGACAATATTTTTCTCATTAGGTTAACACATTTACCTAAGTTTTATACGTTTTGTGTAAATTTTTCTTCACTTGGGAAATATTTTTTCACATTTAGTTATCAAATTTTCCTAAGTTTTATAAGTTTTGTGTAAATTTTTTCTTCACTTGGGCAATATTTTTCTCATTAGGTTAACACATTTTCCTAAGTTTTATAAGTTTTTTGTAAATTGTTTCTTCACTTGGGCAATATTTTTCTCATTAGGTAAAACACATTTTCCTAAGTTTTATAAGTTTTGTGTAAATTTTTTCTTCACTTGGTCAATATTTTTCCCATTAGGTTAACACATTTTCCTAAGTTTTATAAGTTTTGTGTAAATGTTTTCTTTACTTGGGCAATATTTTTCTCATTAGGTTAACATATTTTCCTAATTTTTATAAGAATGGCTGAGATATTTCTTGACTTGGCCATCAACATGTAACACCCGCTCACCACATGACACTCATATGTACCGTCAACACTAAAAACCAACAAGTGAACGCACTTATAATACATAAAACTGTTTATTTTACAGTATTTCCAGCAAAGTTTACACACACACAAAAAGGAACAGTATACAAAACGGATGGTTAAATATGGAATGTTATATCTAGTATGATCATGCACAGTGGTGCCTAACGTGGGTCATAAAAGGGACGTTATTTATTAAACAAGCCGGAATTCTGGGATATGATAGACATAAAAACATATAGCTGGAATCGTCTCTGTAGTGTATTTGGTATTTGGACGTTGTTGCATAGCGTAAGTAAGAACGTCATGTTCGTGTACTATTTTGATAAAATCGTCAAAATCTTGTCTATTTTTGATTAGTTGTGGAAGTTCTAAGACAGAAGCATTATTTGATGATGCGTGAAACAATCGAAGAGCGTCTGTTTCGCTGTGCCTAAGGACTATATGATAACTAAAGTTGATTTTGAATATGCTCTTTTGAATGGTAAAGATCATGTTCAAGGTAGATGCCCAGTCTTTAGGGTGGATTGTGTGTGGGCTAATATAAAATGTATAGACAGACATATATTTGTTTATCTTGTGATGTGTTTTGATACTACTCCAGTTGTCGGTGTATACTTGTCTAATATCATCTGGAAGAGTGTGTAAAGACGCCGCTTCATCCTTGGGTTGTGTGTCACTGACTGGCTGGGAGTTTTCGTCTTGTTTAGTCTTCTTCTCGCTGACTGCCACATCACTATTAGTAGCCACATGTCTTTTACGTAGTGTTGCTGAAGCGGGTGTTGAAGCGTCTGTTGGTATTACACTGGGTGATACTTCTGGTGTAGTGTGTTCCTTTGTAATGTGACGTTGTAGATTGTCTTTTCTGTTAAACTTATGACCACAAGTGTGACACGAATACACTTGCTCCTTGGTACTGTGACTGGTCCGAGTATGGCGAAGCAGACTGCGCCTTTCAGTGAAACCTTTCCCACAAGTTGCACATAAGTGGTTCTCAGATGATTGCCTAGTTGACATCTTTGTATTTTTAGGCATGTTCACTAGCGACTTGATACGGAGACAAGCAACTGTCGACTTGACACACGTTCACAGCGAACCGATGAATATAGCGTTGAATATATTTAGTTTCTATCTTTCACCAAAGGTCGATAACACGATGTTGGCTAGATAGGTAAGTCAAATACTCAAACAACAAGATGTATTATTCACTAGTCTAGTAAACTGTTTCAATCCCGAACACTTTTTTCCTCGTCTTTGTTTCAAACGCCGATGACTTCTTTGCAGATGACGTTGTAAACTATGGCAGAATAACGAGGTTGCTTACACTTCGGGTGCGTCAGGGTAAGAATCTGGCTGATAATTCTTACAAGGCAGTTGTGAATGTCCAAAAATTGGAAGAAAGAGCCCCAAAAGCTGTAGGTCCGTATATGGCTGATAGTCCGTGGATACTGAGACAAAACGGTAAATGGCAAACTTTCTAATCTTGAAGGCAAATAGTCATTGAATAATCACAAAACTGAAGATCCAATCTTTCGTCGTTCTTGTGTACATCACAAAGAGAGTGAGAGGTAGTGAGTTGGATATATATTACATACAGTAAGCCCCGCCCACCTTATAGTTGCCAGCCAATCAATGCTTGTCTAACATAAAATGTGGGTCAATTCTAATACAATTACCCTGATTGGTTGTAGACCACAAGTGAACAGCCAATCAATGCTTGTCTAACATAAAATGTGGGTCAATTCTAAGATAATTACCCTGATTGGTAGTATACAACAAGTGAACGAAGGAATGTAGTGGTATGCAAACAGGTCAGATACATGATGAAAGACAGACATCGTAGTTATTACCACACACACATTTCTGTTGGTTACAGACATAACTTCACACGAGTTATGTCCCGTAGCGGACTTGCCGGTATGTTGTATGGTTCATTTGTATGTAACTAATACACCAACGTATTTCATACCCTTGTGCTTTGTACTTATTTGCTAATGTAACACGGGTGTGTGATATTTTATACATATCACTGTATTTAATTTACCTTGTAATAATGTACTTGAATTCTTTCAACTACTTTCTATTTAGTACTATATTTATATACTGTGATTATGTGTATTGCTTCTTTTTGTATACATTGTGGTAGTGTATGACTGTCTTGTGTGATGTTGGTTTACTTTTAACACACTAATACAGACGATCAGAGACATGAAGCTTGACACGGGAAAAATGTAGCACATTGACTAAAAGAAGTAGTTGTCTTTAAGAGGATAGACCAAGCTTCGATATGTTGAAGGTAGTCTTTGGTAAGGTGGAAAACATAATGACTAATATAAAGGTGTCAATTACAAGGAGAAAAAGAGTGTTCAAGTACTACATAGAACCTATACTATTGTATGAATGTGAAGCGAGGACAATAGGCAGACAAGTTAAAAACCATCTAATGACACTGGGGATGTGGATTCTGAGTGGGGAAAAATTAACTTGACAACCACATGAAACTCCCTCCAAATAATACAAGGCAACAGAACAATACATGCAGCATAGCAGACACAAAGACACTACACCAGCCCTGTAAGGCAACATACTCTGATAATGTATACATAACGGCTGCTCTCCAATAATACTACACACATCTATAAGAAGTGGTAAGTGCGCATACACAGATACACGATACTTCCTAAAGTAGACTCTAACCAAGTTCGCAGTGCAGCTATATAGAGGCATGCCTATTGATCTGATATGAAATATGTTTGATTATTTTCACACCCAGATGTAATAGGCAACAATTCACAACACAGCTACGATGCGCTGACAGGGGTGACCTGTATCACATAGTACACCATCCTTTTTCAAACCCCAATCGTTTTCAATGTCACAAGAATAACGAACTACTGATATTTAAGATCAGAGTGGCATATGCTGATACTGTTTGTGATATCTCCTACTCATACCACCTGTTTTAACTGAATAAGGACACATACACCTAACCCATAATCCCCAACCGCCACATATGAGTAAAATCGATTGAGTAGTGCTTTTGATTTCTGTGGATATTCCGACAATAGGTGTTAATCCTTTAATCCCCTTCCAGCCTTTATATGAACCTTTATTAATATCGCGAACTATTTGCAGCCATGAAGATATTAGTAATATCAATACCCCATCTTTGTCATTACGACGACGATAAGCCCCTGGATTAGCCGTTATGAAAATGAGTATTGATTTTTGGCAACACCTGTTGAGGTTAAGATTATATCATATTCTGATAGTTATGTTATATTTTGTGACGCATAGGTACAAGGGTGAAATTTGATGCCTGTGTTTTTTCATCAGCGGTGGGACTTGTGGCTGCGGCGACACGGCCGGACAAAGCGGCACTAACCCCTATAATCAACTAGACACCCACATGTTGATGACTGGCAATTTTACCAACGACAAAGTACCTAGATTCGAACCTGTCACTTCCACAGTGTCTGGGGTACCCTTAAACATAGCCGGGTTAATAACACCAGAGCTCTCCATCACAACTAAGTAACCAAATATTATTCTACCACTAGACCTCCCCACTGGGGTTCGAACCCGATGATAGTGTTCGGAAGCGTTTATCTGGTTACTCATCCACTCACCCCACCCCTTAACAACGAATATCACAAAGTCATACCCACTAAATGCAATAATACCGGTCATCTTTACTTTTTTAAGGTTTTCATTTTTAATCTGTATGATGATATTGTTTAAACCACTACGACCCTCTACGGCTCACTAGTAACCGCTACCCACTCCTTAACACCGACTTTCGCTAAGCCATACCCATTAAAATCAATACTACTGGCCATCTTGACCTTTGTAAGGATTTCATTTGAAGCTCTAAAATGATATGATGATAGTGTTTCGATGCAGATATTTAACTACTCGGCCACTGAACCACACCTTAACAACAAATAACACGAAGCCCCGCCCACTACAACCTACGATAACAGGAATAATTAAATTGTAATTCTTTATTTAAAATTTAAAAAAAAAAAAAAAAAAAAGTCTCAAAAAAGGGGAGGTAATGTCACAAAAACAGACGATTATTTACTCCTGAGTTATGTCCCGCACCTCCTTCTTTGCGCTTACTAAAAACGACAGCACCTACCGGCACCTCCTTCTTTATTCTTAGTAAAATAGGTGCGCACCTTCTCCAGGGGGGGGGGGTGTAGGCATCATTACATACTACTAACGTGGTAGTCGTCTTGAGTAAGGTTTGGTGGCCTTCTGACTGAATTGATCATTCTTTATTTAGATTGTTCTCTTCCAATCTGTTCACCATATTTCCGGGAACGGGAGCTTATATGACTACTAATATGAATAAATGAGACGCTCCCCACCAGGGACTGGGCGAAGCCGAGCCGGGTCGTATTTTTTGGGAACGGGAGCAGGGGCAGAACATGAATTAAATTAGACGCTCCCTGCCAGGGCCTGGGGAAGCCGGGCCGGGTCGTCTTTTTTCGGAACGGGAACGGGAGCAGGGGCCGAATATGAATTAAATGAGATGCTCTCCGCCAGGAGCTGGGCGAAGCCAGGCCGGGTCGTCTAGTAACATATATTTTGTCAAACTTTACACAGTCTTGAACATTGTTGTCGTCAATTAATTATAGGAATCTAGGAGTAGATCTGTTTCAGACTGACTATGAGAACCTAGAATTGTGAGTATTTCTTGCCATTATAAGTTAGCCGGTTTTATAGTTGATGGCTAACATGATGCCCGTACAGCTGACATTACGTGATATCGATTGGCAGGCAAAGTTCAGCAACATTGTCAAAGTTGCCGCTTATAGTTATGCTATAAATACCTGACCTTTTAGGTAGCAACATTGCAAAATGCCATGGAATTACTCCACTGCCAGGTATATATATATATATATATATATATATATATATATATATATATATATATATATATATATATATATATTTCGATTGTCAGAATTTAATTAACAAGGAAGTGCAAAAGTTAGTAGGACAGAAATCAATCCACTGTCGGAAGCAGCAAGAGTATGGCTAGGACCACCAAAGCCTTGTGACATTTGTTTTAGGCAGCAGTTATTTGCAGAACACAATTTAGAGTGCACTGACTCTAACGTCGTTTGTTTTCTTGTCGTTTATTCGCGTTTTTGTTGATACACAATGTGACTGGTTATTTTTCTGAAAATGTGGTTTGGCAGTTCATTAGTGACTGGGAACAAAGACTTAAGGCATTGGGGTGGGAAAACAGGGGGGGGGGGAATTTAATATGAATGTTTTCCTGTTGTATGTTGGCGGTAAAGGTAGTTCTATGGCAACATCTGCCGTTGGGGAGAGAAGCGTTAGACCTTCAAATATTCTAGGCCACATGATGATGAGGTGTGGGTAGCCTTCCTTGCCGCCATCCCTTCCCAGAAAATAATCTGGTGTCTATTATGTGAGACTGGGTCGACACCGACCCATACAAGTTGGGGGAATATGAATGCCTTCACTCCTGGGATTGAATCCGAGATTAGCACAGTTGCCTTGCTGGCGTTTCTACACAGGACTCGACTCATACAAAATATGGAGCAAAATAGTGCTCTCTCCTCTTCCCCCTCCTTCTATCTCTCTCCCCCCCCCCCCCCTTTTTTTCAGACTTCCATCGTTCCCAAACTACCAACACTTGCATATTTATAACATCAATTATTGTTGGTGATGTCATTCGTTTGACAACTTCCGAGATTGTGCAAACATCATGGACAATATATTACTAGTTACACATTCAACCCAGCTATGACCACCGCACTCTTGACCAGCATGGACTGATCATAGTCCTTGACGCCAAAACGGGGCATAACGAATACACACATGCATACGTTTCTTCTGTCTGCTTCCCCATTAGGCATTTGCTTCCCCATTAGGCATTTGTGGACAACAAACCGCTGAGCATCCTCTGCAGGATTGTCCGTTGTACCTCAAGTAAGGAAAGATATAGTGATGTACCGCCAGTAAAGAAATATATACTAGCCCACTATATCACCACTGTTGACTCCCAACTGAATGGAATTAAAGTGGTACTTAAAAACAACAGATTTAAAAAGCAAAAATAGTAACAAATTAAATATTAAGAAAGCAAAAACAAAGCAAAAAAGTGTGTCCTGACCATGTAATTCCAAATGCAATCACAAGAAGAATTAACAGATATTACTGGCCCTTAAGGAGACGGCGAAGATGAATTAGAAGGACGTACTAGACATTAGAAAGACTGAGTTTCTAGTAATACTGTGAAAGCTAGGAGGTAGTGCGACGTGGTGTGTGTGTGTGTGTGCGCGCCCAAGCCCAGGCTTGATTTTGTTGGAAAGTCTAATATTGATCAAACATGCCGCCTTCCTATTGTTTACCTTAGTTTCATGGACATTTTCTACTGACATTGGTGAATTAGTATCATTTATTACAAATCACGTATAAGCATGCTTAGCTTTATTTTCTGTATTAACTCAGCAGGGCTATAATAATTGGCCTTCGTATTGACTGATCTAAATATAGTATCGTAAAGTTTTTCGCTGTTTTTTTAAAAAGTTGCATATCCCTTACAGGACGTTGCAGTCAACACCTGCATTTTCCAGCTGTTGATTTTCTTGGCAAGATTATGCTCAGCAGTTTGCCATTGCTTTCTGGGCGACCGGCTCACATACCCCGTAAGTAACTATCCGCTTCGAATCTCTACAGCTGTGTTCCTCACGTGGATATACGGGATTACAGACAAAGTCGTTAACTCCTTCGCCAGGGAGACATATAAGGTAATAATGGACCGGTGCCATTATTTTGAGACTCATACAATTTATTGGAAATAAATAGCGCTGTTGGCAAACACGCCACTGTCCATATAGTTACATGTCTTTATTCCAGTACATATGATATATGGAGCTAGGAAAGATATTTCTCGCAGCACAAACGGTTATTATTGATAACATTATGATAACGCTCTGTGGCGAAGGCGTTGCAGACGCAATTCGTAATCCCGCGTACCGCTTTCGAAACACAGCTGCGGGCAATTTGGCAGAAGACCACCTTGTGTTAGTTTTCAAGTTTTCATACAATGGTATGAGTGCCGGTCGTTCAGAAAGCAATTGTAGACTGCTGAACGTAAACTTGCCAACAAATCACAAACAGTTAAAGAATTATGGGGTTGGCTGGAGCGTCCCGTAAAGGATATGCAACTAACTTTATGATACACACATCTTTGACTTTGTCATGCCAGGTGTCTTTATCGTTATTTGAAAAGCAATGTTGCTGCACGCAAAAAATCAGCTCAAGTCGTTATATATGTCATCGTTCTAACATCTAGTAAGAGGCATGCTTTAATCTGTACAGGAGTATTTATTTATAGTATCACCATAAGCAGAATGTTTGACTCACCTCACAGCCAGATAGGCGCACGACATGACCGACTTTTATCGTCGTCAGGAAAGAAATAGCTTGTTGTAGGAGGCGAAACGTTGCTTCTAGACTCGCGTGTGTGTCATCGTTCTAGCACATAACATCATGAAGAAGTATGCGTGCTGGCCCTGTGTGTTTCTATTGTTATTGATACTCTGTGTGGCTTACGGAGTATTAAGTGCGTGGCATGCTGGGGTAACGGGGGTCAGAAGGGGCTCTCAGCCTTTATACCTGATGCCCACACTATACAGCACAATCACCATCATTATGTAGCATGTTCTTTGCAGAACGTCGCTCTCATCATTGCTTGCCGAGAAGTTTCTCGATCTTTTGCCTGTCCTCCTTCTTCGGGCACTCTCATGCCCAAGATGTCTGCAATATCTCGTGTCCGTCGTCGAGCTTGTCGACATCTGTCTCTTCCAGGAAACATCACAGCTTTCATCACTGTGCTTTCCAACCACGGGTGTTTAATATGGTCCGACCGTTTCAGGTTTCGAGATATGATGCTATTTCTTAGCTTATTTTCTTAGATGTTGAGGTCTTGTAGAATGACCGGTTTACTTACAGCTAGTTTACACACAGATAGTTTCCTCCGATGTTCAGATCTTATATAGGCAGGTTTATACAGCTAGTTTTCTCCAATGTTCAGATCTTGTAGAATAACCTGTTTACACACAGATAGTTTCCTCCGATGTTCAGATCTTATATTATTTTTTTTTTAAATTCGCATATCCTTTACAGGACATCGCTGTCAACAGCAGCATCTTTCAGCTGTCTGTTGATTTATAGGCAGGTTTATACAGCTAGTTTTCTTCGATGTTCAGATCTTGTAGATTGACCGGTTTCCACACAGATAGGTTTCTACGATGTTCAGATCTTAAATAGGCAGGTTTACATACATCTATCTAGTTTTCTCCGATGTTCAGATCTTATAGAATGACCGGTTTACACACAGATAGGTTTCTCCGATGTTCAGATCTTATAGAATGACCGGTTTACACACAGATAGGTTTCTCCGATGTTCAGATCTTATAGAATGACCGGTTTACACACAGATAGGTTTCTCCGATGTTCAGATCTTATAGAATGACCGGTTTACACACAGATAGGTTTCTCCGATGTTCAGATCTTATAGAACGACCGGTTTACACACAGATAGGTTTCTCCGATGTTCAGATCTTATACACGCAGGTTTACATACATCTAGTTTTCTTCGATGTTCAGATCTTGTAGACTGACCGGTTTACACACAGATAGGTTTCTCCGTTGGTCAGATCTTGTAGATTGACTGGTTTACACACAGATAGGTCTCTCCAATGTTCAGATCTTATACACGCAGGTTTACATACATCTAGTTTCCTCCGATGTTCAGATCTTATAGAATGACCGGTTTACACACAGATAGGTTTCTCCGATGTTCAGATCTGATAAAGGCAGGTTTACATGCAGCATGATACAGTTATAAATAATCACCAGTTTAAAACGTTGGCAGCAATGGTCTACTGGTTTTAAACCCTGGCGATTATTCAAACGTTATAGATGTGACCATTATTGTTTTATATTACATTTCTTTATTGCATATACATAGTTTATACAGTATTTTAATTTCATTGCTTCGTTCATTAATTATTTATTTAGATATCCATTTAAAAAAACACCAAATATGCATTTCTATTTTTTCTGCATGCATCTTCATTTTAAATATATGTTCGTTTATCTTCGGTGACTGTACATCGATGTTCTGTTAATGTTTTAAAATATATGTTATACAACTTATTCTTTAATTATTTGTGCATTATTATCTAGTATTACACCACCGTTTCCGACCTCTCTTCATTTTCACACACATTAGCTGTCAAATGGCTTGTTGTGTTGGCAGTCTGTAGCTTGCCAGTATTGTTAATAGCTGTTAATTGACGTTTTCGTGGTAACCCGACGAATGTTTTAACGACTGACATTGTTATTAGTAATATTAGCTGTTAGTTGACGTTTTGTGTTGGCAATGACGAAGCAACTCGCTGATATTGTTATTAACTGTTAGTGGGCGTTCTGTTTCATTTCCTATAAATATTTCATTGGTTGGTCATGTTACAAGACGATAGGGTCTGGAGAAAGTTATGACAACAGAGGGAGATGGATATTGGCAGTAACGCGACAGAAGGCTGCAGAAGGACATGCTGACCAACCTCACACGGCGTGGACTAGAAGAAGAAAAAAAAACGCTCATTACTTTGCATGAATAATTGCTTGGGATAGAAGGAATTAAATAACAGTTTACCTAGGCCGAAAAGAGTAGTCAAGTTTGTTTTATCCTATAGCACTTACCTATCTTCTGAAGCGCCGAGTGTATATTGTATTTACCAAGTCTATTTACCGAAGAAGAAATAGAGGACGGTAGATAACAGATGTACAGGAGAGTTTTACAGTGAATGAAAAAAAAACACACAGGAAACAACATTCGTTGATCTTCCTAGTCATATTTCATGTTTTTTTTTAAAATTGGGACTCACTAACCAGTATTGGCAACAGCCAACCCATTTTTGATACAGTTTTGAAGTGTTACATCATGGCATAGAAAATACTAGTACACGAATGGATATGCAGCACTAGAGAGTCGTGTCTGTGGAGTGACAGTATTGTTCACTCCCCAGTTAGCTGAATAGGACACTCGAAGGAGGGGGAGGAGGTACGGTAGAAATCTTAACTTCGTGGAGATCTGTCTTTAAAAAAAATATATATATTCAGGTTGACATCTGAAGGTGTACGAAGAATAATGAGAAGATTTCCAGTTAGAGCTGTTATCTTTCAGAATATGCCAATTGCTATGACGGGGCCCCATGTCGTTATGTTACTGTCGGGGCTATTAGCGTTGTGATTTGAGAATCTCTGTCGCCAGGCCCTGGAATGTTGGCCTTAGCGCTTTTGTTGCAGGACAAAACCGCCCACTTGTTACGTTAGCATGGTCGTTGTTCATCTCTCCGGACATTGTAGGTCTTGTTTCTTTTTTTCAGCCAGTGCCCTGCTTTCCTGGCACAGGTTGGCTTTCGTTCACGTGGATAGCGATATCTTAGAAGCAGTATCGTATGAATTGTTTGTTCTTGGTCGGCTGTACATAGTCACTGCTTGACCTCTTTTTCCTACCCACATTTGTGTGTGGCAGGTTTGGGCCAGTGTATTGTGTGCTTCCAACCATATTTAGCTTAGTGCTAGCGAAACGGGCCTGGACTAGGGTGTTAAGCGGAGCGGAAAGAATCTATTGTCCGCGCGGTTTCTGGTTGTTAAAAATTCACTGTGCTTATTAGCTAGTTGTACACGGCTCATAATGTTTCTGCATGGTGTCACTTGTCTGTCACATTAGTGTATGTTCCGTCAGCGATAGCGTAACTGGGAAGGCTGTGTATGCTGCCGAGTATAATCTGTATGATGTGGTGATATCGCGTGATCAATTTCTATTAACTAATATATAGATAATGCAAAGGTAGTCGTTGGTTGTGATGTGTTAGGTCTTTACATATTGTAGCTAGGGTGTGGGGGGGGGGGGGGGCTTTTTTCTGCCAAAGGCTATTTATTTGGATGTTCATAACAGCATTCGCAGGCCATACAAATTTATCAACTTAAATAATTAGTCTGTTAATTTGGTCAAAAGTTTAATTAACTCACCCCTAATGTGATGGCTGGAATTGCTTCTCTTTGGTGAGCCGTGTGATGTTAGCTGGTATCAATTATGTTGCTCTCCTAGACTTATTGAATTTATTGTCGCGCCCACGGTTGCATTGGCCAAATAATTTCGCTGGCCTAACGTGTGGCCTAACCCTTGTTATAGGCCAAGACATAATGAAGTCGGATGACCAGAGACCTTCATTGTCGCAATAGCATAGTGGTTAGGAAGCCTCCATACCAAGACAGTGGTTCGGGTTCAATATCATCAACAATCTCGTACACACTTCACCAAGTGGCACGGTCATGATAATGATGATGACTTCTATGTCTGTTTAATTTTCAAGGCGTTACCCTTTACCCGACATTAGACACATATATTCTATTTATTGTATCATCCACTTTTAAAGCCTAGTTGGTAGTGCACTTCACTGTGGCTCGGTAATTTATTTATCCCCTCTTAACACCCGGGGCGGAATCTTCTTCTTGATCACAAGGTCCCGGGGTCGACCCAGTATCCTAGAATGGGTACCAGAAAACTTGCTGGAGGTAGTCAGCCACCGTGATACTGACATCATCATCATCTGACGGCAGTTGATCAAGAAAATGTGGGCATGAGACTGTAACATGTAAATTGCAACATTTCCGAAGGCCTTTTACTTTTTGAAAGCGTTTACTGTGTGTTAATATTATCACATAATTGTACTGTCTCTCTCAAGCTGAGCCACTAATACGACCTGAAAACATTGAGCAATATTAAGTGTACTTGTTTCTTTGGCTTTGAAATTATCACTTTTAATAAAGATTGTGTGAGATATGCTCGTTCTTATAATGGGATTGGTGAGTTTGGAGCGGATAACAATCAACAGAAGCCTGGCTGTGTGAGCACTTGAAGTGCTTTAGTTATTATCTCTTCTTCTCCATCCCTGGTTTGTTTTTCCATCGTTAAGTGTCACAGCCCTTGTGTGTGCTTGATATGTAGTGGTCTAAGATATTTCAAGAGTCCGCCGTTTGCGTGGAGGTAGGTGGGATAATAGGTGGTATTTGACGTTGTTTCTGTGGCGTCTGAGTGCGAAAGAGCGGTCTGAGTGGCCGCTGGACTTAATGAGCTTGTGCTGAATCTTTCGATGCGCTGACACCGATGTAAGGGGTTCATTCCCTACATCCGTCGGTTGGATTTCGATGTTGACTTCTCGTTCAGAAAGCAAAGGCAAACTACTGGACGTAAAATTGCCTAATAAATCTGCCTGGGCTTGGGGTTCAACGCAACACCGTGGACATTGTATAGAGATCAGCGAGGGCGGGGAATTAAGCTCAAGCCACACACCGGTTAGTCAGCTGGACGTCAACGTTGACTTCTCGTTCAGAAACGTAAAATTGCCTAGTATTTTCACCTGGGGTTGATCGCAACGTCCTGGAGAGGACATGCAACATTTTTTACGCGCTAAAGCTCTTTCTGGGGAGTTGCCTTGTGTTAATCTTGCCACACGTCCGAACTATTCTATTTTTTTATTTGTTGTTAAAAAAATAGCGTAAAATTGGTGCTTTCCCTGCTCGAACCTCACTGTACGTACGAACCACTTTAAGCGATCACTGTAATAAGCACGCGCATGCGGGGAGTGATCGCCAACGTCCGCATATATTGCAATGTCCGATGGACAATAAGAGACCACTTGTTTAGATTACTGAATGTTAAGTACATGAACGCCTGTACACGAATAGCAGTGTGTAGAGCTGTTGGCTATTGAGGTTATTTATACCCATTAACAAACGCCGATTTCATCTGCAGCTGCTGAAACTTTGACATTTCTACATATGCATATGTTATCTTAGCGCAAGCCAAGGAATTACTGCGCTGAAATGTTTGTGAATTAAGTGACACTTCAAGGCCGAATATTCTGAAAGTTTGGGCCGCTTATTGGACTGTACACATAGTTAGCCATTATTTATCACCGGATCTGACGCTTGGTTACAGGTGCCACCATGGAAAGGAAAGGGTGAGTTCAGTTGTAAAGTTAACGTACATATTTCGTTATTGAAGGACGTTGTGTTTGCAATTGTTTTAATTGTGGTTTCAGGTTTTGGATGTGAGCTTTAAGCGACACGCTGAGCGCTGTGGGATAGCCGGTTAGGGTAAAAACGGTCCAATTCCAATATTCGAAAAAAAATAATTCCAAATTCGGTCTCGCCTAACCTGCTTCCTCAGCGGTGGTTATTGTTGAGAGCCGTGGGTTTTGTGGGTTTTTAGCAAAACGGTAGTGATGTTTTCCTTTAAATACACATTTTAACAACATATCACTTTAAAGCCTCTAAAAATGTTGTTACAAAATAAATAAATAAATAAATAAGAAAATACACTTGGCATGATGGTTAAGATGTTACGCTGACAATAGCATGAGCATGGTTGGACCAGGGTTCACTGTCAGCTGTCGTCATTTGCTACAGGAGGAATAGATTGACCACCTACTCCGACAACGGAGGCCTACAGAATGGTCCAAACACTTCACATACCAATTGCAGGTCTCTGCTATGGAGACTTTAAACAGAAAACAAAACATGATACAAAGCGCCATTTGAAAACCCTCATCATAAAAACAAAAAAGAAATGAAAAGAAAACAGCAAAGATAAAGCAATGTTGAGCTTACAGCTAAATACGAAAACAATCCATGCCAACGACAACGCGCACAGATTGCAGTCACGGTCCACAAGGTAGATTAGGTACATGGTGGAGACTGCTTCCGAGCCCAGTGCCTGTGTATTATATCTGTTACACGCTGAAGTGGACAGGCGTGCACGCGCACGTAGCAGATGGGCATATCCACTGTCCCCTTTTATCTTTGTCAGTCGATCCACACACAACAAGGGACGTCGGTAAATTGCTTGTCTAACTTATTACTCCAGAGCTTCGAAAACTAATATTTAAACCCCCTCCCCCCCCCTCTCTCTCTCTCTCTCTCTCTCTCTCTCTCTCTCTCTCTCTCTCTCTCTCTCTCTCTCTCTCTCTCTCTCGCCACCTCCCTCCCTCCAAGGTAGGACAAAAAGTCTGAACATACAAGTAGTTCATAATGAAAATAAAGTTCAGTATAAAGGGAAATTGGAGCCGCGGTAGCCCTGTGGCTAGCATGCTTGGCTGTCGGTCTGATTATCATGTGTTCAAATTCCTATCAAGGAGTCGATTAAAAACAACATTGATCTGGACTCCCAGTCGCTCCAGCCTAAAATGGGTACCAAGCAGAACATATTCTGGGAAATAAAGGCAGCCTGTATATAGTGCACATATTGCCTTGTCTACACACACGCAATCATACGATGCGTCCGTACTTACATGGGATCCACACACAGACGATCACATGATACGTCGTACTGATCAATTCCGTGTTTGCCAATTTTGATATTCGCGACCTGTCAATGTTTACAATGTAAACAACATAGCGAAGGCTGAGAATGTTCCTAATCGTGGCAGACATGGTTGCACATCAGTTGTTAATGAAGCCATTAATAGTTGGAAGCCATTTGTGATTACCATTACCAAAATGTGAGTCCTGTGAAAGTTTGTATATAATGCAATATGGAAGAGTACACACTTTAGTTCAGATGTTTGTTTATGATGGTTATGGCTAATGGTGAACGTTAATTTTAGATATGCGCGTTTATGCACACACACACGCGCGCGCGCAACCATCGACATGCTGCGTCTTGATGATATGCAATTGTATTTTCAGTCTTTCACCACACACAAACAGGCGAAGCTGGGAGGGGGCGGAGGGTGTGTGTACTTATATGGGATTGTAAAACATACACTCATCAAAGCCACATTTTGTTAGATACTGACATTTTGCACCGAATGTCTGTCTGCGCGTTTATCATTTTCTTTGTAGCTTGTAAAGAATATAAGACCACTGAAGGGCACAAGTATACACCTTCACGCACTCATGACTGGCTAGGATGAAGTGACTTTCCGCTTGTCACAACAGTGGATACACGATTAGAATTAGCTTGTCAAGTATTCTCATTGCATCATTCCTGTAGTAAAACGGTAGGCCATTGAAAAGAATCAAATGTATCCCAGAAAGGGTGGGGCATTGTATGTTATGTAGCGATCATAATATAGGGTGTATTTTTAATGACTGCAGTGTTTGAAAATATTGCCGGTCCAGGTTTTGTACTTACCCTCTGTAAAGTTCATGAAACATGATTTAAAAAAAAAAAAGTTGCATATCCTTTAGAGGACGTTGCTGTCAACACCATCATTTTACTGCCGTTGTTGATGTCGTGGCAAATTTTACGTTCAGTAGTTTGCCATTGCTTTCTGAACGACCGGCTCCCATACCAACACGTTAAAACCAGCGAGACACGGTCTGCTGCCATATAGGCTACCGCTGTGTTTCGAACGCGGATAAGCGGCACTACGAATCGCATCCGCAACGCCATCGCCTTGGAGACCGACATAATAGGCAAATACAAAACTTGGACAGGCAATATTTTCAAACACTGCACAGTCATTAAAATTACACCATGTAAGCACGTTATGGGATGCGCGTGTGTATGAATATGGAAGCGGTAGACTTTAATTAAAGCAAAATGGGTGGTTTCTTGTTGGAAAATATACGTGAAGAAATAATATTACCAAAAAGCGTAGATAGACAGACATACACAGAAGTGTAGGATTGGCAGGCAGGCAGTAGGTAGGTAGTTAGGTCGATCGATTGATCGGTCGGTAGGTATGGTTGGTTGGTTCTCACGTAATGCCCAGACGATTCTGAAAATAATTCAATATCCATTTTCCAGGACCGCTGTCACATTGTGGTTGTGCGCTTGTCAGCCAACATAGCCGAGGCAGCATTATTTATTCCAGCCACTGCGGTTCTGGATCGACCTAGTCTCATAGAAACAGATACTAAACCATTTTCATAATGTTTTGAGAATTGCTCTGGAAAGGAAAGATGACGAGGAACGGAAATAAGCACCTCGCCTCATTTGTCGTGGCCTAGAATATGTGAAGGCCTACACTTCTCACCTTAACGGCAATGTCTCCTACGGGACCACCTTTACTGTGCCCATTTTACTAGCTTGGGTGTGCCCCAGAGTTGTACTAATAGGGATTACTGCTACCAATATCGAACCCCGACTATGGTCTTGGTAGCAGGCACGCTAAACTAAGACACCACTGACGTAGTAGCAGGTAAAGACCTATGTGCCTCCTGCTCAACCTGAACATAACGCTTGGACATAATGGCAATCAGCAATTTGCCGAATCAATACTGCTCTTTAAAAATCCCTTACGCAGAATAATGCCTACAACTGTTGAGATCTAATCCAGCGCTGGGCATGTTCGGGAGAGAAATCGTGCGCGCACAGCAATTTAGCCACTCTATTATAAAGCCGCGAATACCCGACCGTCCGTGAGTCTTAATAGGCACGAAAGCGCAGTTTCCCCCCTCTTCATGCCGCTGTCAACAATGTTACACTGTCACCACCAGTTTTGAAATGATATTCCCGTGTGTTGTGTAAATGCTGACACTTTCAGACAGGTTTGATAGTCTGTTCTATTCTATTGTCTATAGTCATGTGGGCGTTCCTGACTTTTGGGTTCATATTTGGCGGGAAGTGAAATGGAGTGAAATGTGGCAGTCTGGGCTGTTGTGTTTGTGTTCTATATCCATGATAGAATCAGAGTTAAATGTGATAGCCTGGACTGTGTTGTATTTGTGTTTTATATCCATGATAGAATCAGAGTTAAAAGTGATAGCCTGGACTGTGTTTGTGTTCTATATCCATGATAGATTCAGAGTTAATTGTGGCAGTCTGGACTGTTGTGTCTGTGTTCTATATCCATGATAGAATCAGAGTTAAATGTGATAGCCTGGACTGTGTTTGTGTTCTATATCCATGATAGAATCAGAGTTAAATGTGACAGTCTGGACTGTGTTTGTGTTCTATATCCATGATAGAATCAGAGTTGAATGTGATAGCCTGGACTGTGTTGTATTTGTGTTCTATATCCATGATAGAATCAGAGTTAAAATGTGATAGCCTGGACTGTGTTTGTGTTCTATATCCATGATAGAATCAGAGTTAAATGTGACAGTCTGGACTGTGTTTGTGTTCTATATCCATGATAGAATCAGAGTTAAATGTGATAGCCTGGACTGTGTTTGTGTTCTATATCCATGATAGAATCAGAGTTAAATGTCACAGCCTGGACTGTTGTGTTTGTGTAGTGTATCCATGGTAATATCAGAGAACCAATTGTGTCATCTGGACTGCATTGTTTTATATCCTTGATAGAATCAGAGAGCATCTGTGTCAGTTTGGGCTGTGTTGTATATGTGTACTATACTCTTGATAGAATTAGTGACATTTGTGTCAGTTTGGACTGTGTTGTATATGTGTAGTATACTCTTGATAGAATTAGTGACATTTGTGTCAGTTTGGACTGTGTTGTATATGTGTAGTATACTCTTGATAGAATTAGTGACATTTGTGTCAGTTTGGACTGTGTTGTATATGTGTAGTATACTCTTGATAGAATTAGAGACAGTTGTGTCAGTTTGGGCTGTGTTGTATATGTGTAGTATACTCTTGATAGAATTAGAGACATTTGTGTCAGTTTGGGCTGTGTTGTATATGTGTAGTATACTCTTGATAGAATTAGAGACAGTTGTGTCAGTTTGGGCTGTGTTGTATATGTGTAGTATACTCTTGATAGAATTAGAGACATTTGTGTCAGTTTGGGCTGTGTTGTATATGTGTAGTATACTCTTGATAGAATTAGAGACAGTTGTGTCAGTTTGGGCTGTGTTGTATATGTGTAGTATACTCTTGATAGAATTAGAGACAGTTGTGTCAGTTTGGGCTGTGTTGTATATGTGTAGTATACTCTTGATAGAATTAGAGACAGTTGTGTCAGTTTGGGCTGTGTTGTATATGTGTAGTATACTCTTGATAGAATTAGAGACATTTGTGTCAGTTTGGGCTGTGTTGTATATGTGTAGTATACTCTTGATAGAATTAGAGACAGTTGTGTCAGTTTGGGCTGTGTTGTATATGTGTAGTATACTCTTGATAGAATTAGAGACAGTTGTGTCAGTTTGGGCTGTGTTGTATATGTGTAGTATACTCTTGATAGAATTAGAGACAGTTGTGTCAGTTTGGGCTGTGTTGTATATGTGTAGTATACTCTTGATAGAATTAGAGACAGTTGTGTCAGTTTGGGCTGTGTTGTATATGTGTAGTATACTCTTGATAGAATTAGAGACAGTTGTGTCAGTTTGGGCTGTGTTGTATATGTGTAGTATACTCTTGATAGAATTAGAGACAGTTGTGTCAGTTTGGTCTGTGTTGTATATGTGTAGTATACTCTTGATAGAATTAGAGACAGTTGTGTCAGTTTGGTCTGTGTTGTATATGTGTAGTATACTCTTGATAGAATTAGAGACAGTTGTGTCAGTTTGGGCTGTGTTGTATATGTGTAGTATACTCTTGATAGAATTAGAGACAGTTGTGTCAGTTTGGGCTGTGTTGTATATGTGTAGTATACTCTTGATAGAATTAGAGACAGTTGTGTCAGTTTGGGCTGTGTTGTATATGTGTAGTATACTCTTGATAGAATTAGAGACAGTTGTGTCAGTTTGGGCTGTGTTGTATATGTGTAGTATACTCTTGATAGAATTAGAGACAGTTGTGTCAGTTTGGGCTGTGTTGTATATGTGTAGTATACTCTTGATAGAATTAGAGACAGTTGTGTCAGTTTGGGCTGTGTTGTATATCTGTAGTATACTCTTGATAGAATTAGAGACAGTTGTGTCAGTTTGGTCTTTGTTGTATATGTGTAGTATACTCTTGATAGAATTAGAGACAGTTGTGTCAGTTTGGTCTGTGTTGTGTTTATACAGAATATTCTTGGCTGAGAGAGCTAATTGTGTCATCTGGACTGCATTGTGTAGTTGTGTTCTTCTTCTTTTGTTTGCTTGAAATGTATCTATATCTGCAATTTTATCTCTTGTATGAAATAAACTGTCTTTTTTAGTTCACTCAGAGTTGATCTTCCACTGCTATTTCTCTAGAACAGAAGATTTGCCTAGATATGTTGCAAAATGGGCAGTCTTGAAGCAATAGTGTAGTCTGTAAGGAATAGATTTTATCCTCCTGGTTCTTGGTCTTCTGCTAGGTGGATATCTAGAGGTTCTTCGGTTGTAGACACAAAGCCGTGGCTGATTTAGCTTAATTACCTTAGTATTTCAAAACCACATTACATTTGGCCTCTTTGTAATTTCAGTGCAGAGGATGCTTGCATTGTTAATGTCACCACTTTTTATGCTACCTCTTCCAGTGAAGACTTTTGTTGAGTTTGTAGGAGAGATTTGTTCTCTAATTATCAAGAAAGTGTTCTTTGACACTAGTAGTAGCAGAGTGTTGATAGAAATGGACTGTTTACGACATGCAACTTGACTTCTGTAGTTTTGTGTAGGTGCTTGACTGATGGTAACCGTTAGATATAATGTTTCCATATTGTCCAGCTGAGATGGGGATGACGCCACATCAGTGAAAGTTTACCATCCTACGAAACACCTGGGAAGGTTAACAAATGCCCGCAGAAGTTGGATGCATCGGCCGGAAGGCGCAAGTATCGCAGCTCTGCTGTAAACAGGCACACTGCAATTATATCAGAGTGGGAGTCAAATGTCCTTCAATACACCTGAGAAGGTTAACCCGGTCAACAAATGCCTGCAGAAGTCGGATGTGTCGGCCGAAAGGCGCAAGTATCGCAGCTCTGCTGTAAACAGGCACGACATAATCATGTCCGTAAAAACTCCGGATGAATCCAGAAGAAGAAGAAGATATAATGTTTCTGTCTCTTAGTCACATTTTAACATCAGCACACTCTTTTACAAAGCAAAATATTACCACTATTGCATTAATCATTAGGTTTTGTTAACTCGTTGTAACTGTCATGAAATCATTGAAGTAAATTTGCCTTTAGTTGTCCGCTAAAATAGGTAATGTTAGAAATATATAGGTAAAAAAACATGTAAACGTTCTTTTTAACTCATTTTGTAATAAGTGGCACAGCATGTTTTGGAAATTGCTTTTATTTCAGCCAGTGTTTTCAATAACCCAAGAAATTACTTCAACTCCTGTCCCATGGACTGTTCTTTTACTTCACCTGTTTCCCAGTTGCTTAACTCTATTTTAGACAGTGATGTGGTTAAGTCTTCGAGACACAAAATGTAGCTATTATTTTTTTTAAAGTTGTCTACAGGGGTAGAAAAATCTGGTCATCAAGGCGCCTGGTAATTTCTATCTGACGCCTGAATTTTCAATAATTTTTCTTAGGGTGTATTTGCAAAAAAAAATATATATATATGCTGGGTCCTGAGAGTAAGGTGCTGGCCCCTGAATTATGTTTGCTTACCTCTGGTTGTCTAGAACAAAAGAAGTATTAACTTTTAGTGAAAAAAAAACAACAATGTCAACATGTAGATATTGCTGTAGAGGTGTGAATTGTTAGGCTTAGGCCTTCCCTTCTGGTCCGCCATCTGTCGTCTTCTTCAGGTACCTGACCTGGAGCAGACACTGGCAATCATGACTCTCCATTCCTCTATGTTATTTGATATTTTGATGAAGTTAGTATTGCTTATATTGTTATTTGCTGCCCAGATATTTAAGCTTTCCACATATTTATCTACCACTGCCTCTCTTGCCTAGTATTTTCCAACATAAGGCTAATTTTATATTTTTCCCCTTCTGTTGTTATGCCACACAAACTTTATTTTTGTCATATGATCTTGACGAATGTTCACTAACAGCCAATCATCATCCAGTGGCTTATCTTGTGCAGAACATTCTTCCCCCCCCCCCCCCCCCCCCCCAAACAGTCCTTTCAATTTCCTTTTTATCATAAGCCAGATGTCCTGTCTTCGTTGCTGTTATGTCTTCCTCCTCTCCACTTCCCTGGTATGACATCCTCCATAATTATCTTTTCCAGATATTTTTTACATGCCTAAAATATGTCACTTTTCTCGGTTTTATTTGTCTTTATAACCAGTCTTCTCCTGTATTGATTTCTTATTAGATAGTTCTGCTTGTTCTCTTTTCCATCCGATTAATTATTAGCACTCTTCTGTAACACTTAGTCTCAGTACATCAGCTTTTTTATTTTTCTGTATCCACAATATTCTCAAAAACCACATCTCCACTGTCTCCAGTTTCTTCACCATAACTCAATGTCCAGCATTCACATCCATACAGAAGAACAGGTCACACATAGCTTTTCAGTAAGTGGTTTCAAGTAGTTGTGATATTTCTGTTTTTCATGACGATTTTCATTCTTGTAAAAGAGTCTTTAGATATGGAGCAACCACAGCTGCTCAACTCATTGTATATCCATAGTTGTTGGTTCAGGGGGGTTATTGACCTGCTTAGTGGTGAAACCTTTTTAAAATAGGCTATCTAGCTGGGTGTGTGTACAATTGTTCCTTCAGCAAGGCATTGTTGTCATTCTGAGGTGACAGGTTTGAATCCTGTATCCCCACAGATTTCACATTTTCTGTTGTCTAGTGCAGTTTTTTGGCCTGTGCTCCCCTTCACCATATTTTCAGAGCATCATTCCCCCCCCCCCCCTTTTTTTCGTATTTCCTACCTAAAAATTTGGCCCATGCCCCCTTCACCATATCTTCACAACGGCATTCCCCCCCCCCCCTTCGTATTTCCTACCTAAAATTCCCCCCCCCCCTCCCTCCTGCTCCTGCCCCTACACAGTATACGTAATAATGGAAGCACATACCAAAACAAGTCTAGACGTCCACATAAAACGTGATTTGTGGGTCTACTTACTTTATAAAATGAATTTTAGAAGGAGTGAGACCTACAGAAACTGTAAAGTATCAAGGGAAAAACATTATCAAGTAATCGGTTCTTGTATTAACGGATCTTGAAATAAGCATTCCCCCCCCCCACCCCCGGAAACCCTAAAATTCCCCCTGGGGGGGGGGGGGGAATTCCCCGCCGGTTGAGAACCACTGGTCTAGTGGGTCCTCAGATTTCCTCTTTCTTCCATGTCTTCCATGAGCACTGATCAATGCTCATGAATTTATTTCTTATGTTATTTCAGTGACCTCAAGGGTGCTCCAGGGACTCAAAACACATATGTCATTCCCTTAAAAATTAGCATGTCTCTGTTCGTAGTCTCAGCATCATGTTTTTGAATAATGGATAGCATCTAATGTCACTCATATTCTGACAATTGGCAAGTGATAATTTTGAATCGACTATCTATCATTTCAGGTGCCATGCAATATTTTAAGGGTTAACACTGATTATATCTAATTTTCTCTGGAAAGTTGGGATTGAAAGAAACAGTATGGATGTCATCCAGACCTTAGAATGGTTTCAGGTTTCCTTGGCTAATCTATTGCCATCCATGTCCTTCTTGACCACATCATCTACCGAGTGTCGATTTGTCTATTCAAAATGTCTAGCACCAAATGCCCGATGTGCTTTTAGGCACTATACCTTTCAGGTGATGAATCTGTTAAGCTGCTAAAAGTCTAAATGTAGTATAGGGATATCTGTGGTCAGATCAGTGCCATGTTCACACTGAAGTCAACAGTTGGCTGCAATGGAATTCAGTTATTCTGTGTCATGATGGTGCAGTCTAAATTCTTTGAAGGAGTCCTCGCACTGAAATGTGTGCCTTTCTTTTTATAGTAGCATTTTGCAAGTTCTTGAACCTAGAAACCTGACAGGAGCAGTCATTACTTATGTTACTTTTTGGGAATCTGTCAGTATCATACTATAATAATAATATGTCTCTGTGTCTGGCTCCTCCTCCCCTTCCCCCACCCCCTCTCTCTTTCTCTCTCTCACACACATGAACACACACACACACACACACACACACACACACACACACACACACACAGTTGTCTCTTCATTCATCCGCGCACACACACGAATGCACACATGCACACGCGCGCACACACACACACACAGAGAAAGAGAGAGTTATCTCTTCATTCATCCGCACATACAGAGTTGTGTCTGTTCATTCATCCATCCTTTTCTGCCTGCCTGCCTGCCTGCCTGCCTGCCTGTGTCTGTCTGTCTGTCTGTCTGTCTGTCTGTCTGTCTGTCTGTCTGTCTGTCTGTCTGTCTGTCTGTCTGTCTGTGTCTATATATGTGAGTGTAGGATGATTGCATGCAAATGAAATAGACAGTTTAATTATGATGTAAAAACATAACAATCTAAAATACTGACATTCATGATGGATGGTTTTGTAAGAAAACTCCAGAATGTTGATATAGATATAAGTGACTCATTGAAAGGAAACATGAAAGCCTACCACAACAATTTATAGATGTCCAGTGTGTTGCCTCTAGCCACACAACATATTTGAATGCAACAGCTAAATCCTTGCCAGGCATGAGGCAACTGTCATTATCATCATCAGAAAGTTGTTGTTTTGATATGTTGTCCTTTAGTTAACTTACAAAACTGTTTATCTATGAGTATCTTAGATAGTTTTAATTATCTTAACATGTTGAACTATTACATTTGTAATAACCCTCTTAAATAAAGTTGCTTAAAAGTAGACAGGATCGACTTCATTGCACCGGGTTGTTTTCCCACATGGCTCAGTCTCTTTCCGTTGCAAAAAGCACGAACTCCGTAGCTCCAGCAACGGCCCACAGTAGTCTCTGAAAAAATTCACCCGTGAACCAAAGGACGCGGCCCGGAATCGAACCCACAACCTTTGGGGCCCTAGTCAAATGGCTTGACCACTTCGCCATGGAGACTCCCTCTGTATTAGTACACACGCACATACGCATGCACACGCGCACAAAGAGAGAGAGAGAGAGAGAGAGAGATGTAACAAGTCTAATACTGATTATGTTAAGTGAAAATGAGTAAAATCAATAGAATTGGACGTTAACATCGAAAATTGAGGGTAAAAAATTATGTGTAAAATTAATGCTGTGTAATTAACTGCCAATAAATTCTCATTAGTTGGTAAGAAAGAAGGAATTGTAGGAATGGCCGTGAATTGATGACAATTAACATCTGTTTAACTCTAACGGGTGCTGTGAGAAACTTCTAGTGCCAATTTTTGTTCAGTCAGATATCCTTTCACTGATGATATGACTGCATATTGTCTTCTTCAGCCCTTTTCCCCACATAGGCCACACAACCAGCTAACTTCAAGATGTCCTATCATTTGGTATCTCCTGCCGCTTCTCCATTTAAACAAAAGTGTCTTGTAGCAGTATCTTATTGAGTATTATTTGACGCTCACAGAAGGAGAAGAAGGAAGTAGAGACTAGAAGATGCACTAGACAACATAAAATTTGAAAGCTGTAGTTACCGACCGGGATCAAACCTGTCGCCTCCAAATGATGTCGGCCCCTCGCTGCAGGAACAAGTGTACTTCGACGCACGACCAACTATACACTCCAAAAAAAAAGTCTTCATTGGTCATGTCTATCATACACATGAACCTAACAACTATGGAATACGGACAGAATTCGTATCAAACCATTGAGATAGCACCATAGGTCTCATAATTTATATTAAACCAGCACAGGTCAAATAACAAACACACAAACACATCGGACCGTAATGCTGTTGTCGAGTATATATGAACAAACATTTAAAGAAGAGAAGTGATTGGTCGGTTCTAATGCTGTACACGTAAACACAAGAAATCAATGGAGGGAACCGTTGACGCCACTAAGACAATTACACAAATAAACACACATAGTATTATTTGCCGCTCACAGAAGGCAGAAGAAGGAATTAGAGACTAGAAGACGCACTAGACAACATAAAATTTGAAAGCTATAGTTACTGACCGGGATCAAACCTGTCGCCTCCAAATGATGACGGCGCCTCGCTGCAGGAACAAGTGTACTTTGACGCATGACTAACTAGACACTCCAAACAAAGTGCCTTCATTGGTCATGTCTATCATACACATGAACCTAACAATTTGGAGTGTCTAGTTGGTCGTGCGTCGAAGTACACTTGTTCGTGCAGCGAGGCACCATCATCATTTGGAGGCGACAGGTTCGATCCCGGTCGGTAACTATAGCTTTCAAGTTTTATGTTGTCTAGTGCGTCTTCTAGTCTCTACTTCCTCATTCCCTGTCATAGTTCGTGTCATATATTGTCAATCTGTGTGTATAAGAGTTTTATCAATGTACGCCTAAGAGTATGGTCAGTTTGAAATGTATAATTAAAAGAAAGGATGAGAATGTGTTAATGTGGCTATTTACTAGCCTGGAAACAAGCATGACCGGCATACCTGTTATTGTAATTCTCATGGGTATTCCTGGCCTGCGAGACAGACAGGTCAGAGCTTTCACTGTTTGGTGCCTGATCACAAGCAGCACAGAGTTGAGTTGAGTTAAGAACCCACATCACTGCACTCAGGACATTCCCATATGTGCTCCGTCCTCTCGTTCAACAGCCAGCAAAGAGTCATACTAGTAATCGTTCCCACTGCAATCTGATTTAAAGTTCTCCTGGTCTTCCCTCTCAGTTTTGAGATTATTCCAGAACCATTGCCGATCCCTCGCAATCTCATTCTTTCCACATACGGATTCTCAATCTGTTCTCCTGCCTTCTCCACCTCAACATTAGATAAATTATACTCAGCCTTAGACCTTCACACATAGTGCATGATTGATATCAGTGCTGGCTTCTCCACCTCAACATTAGATAAATTATACTCAGCCTTAGACCTTCACACATAGTGCATGATTGATATCAGTGCTGGCTTCTCCACCTCAACATTAGATAAATTATACTCAGCCTTAGACCTTCACACATAGTGCATGATTGATATCAGTGCTGGCTTCTCTTCATATCTGAATTAGTTCCACTGGTATGTCATCACAGCAGGTGACTTCCCTTTCTTCAGCTTGAACATGATTGGACTTCCTCTAATAAAGGTTCTGGTTCTTTCTGTTTGCTTTTAAGTAAGTTATCTGGGTCTATGTCACTCTTCGTACATTTCTCCACAGTACTCCTTTAATCTTTCTTGTATATCTTTTATTTATGTTAGAGAATTGCCATTTCAATCATTTATTTCATGTAAATTCATGTAATGGTAGTCTGAATTCGGCCGTTAATGTTATGATTTCCTTGAACAAGTCTCCATCTTTTCCTTGCAGTTGGATATGCTCTAATATGTTACAAGGATTCATTACATTATGTTTCCATATACTTGTCAAGAAGGCAGTACTAAAACACTTCACAGTACCCTCACAGTGATGACTTTGGTAACAATTTGTCATCAGCCTGTCATAGCAAAACAATTAATTGCATATGTCACTATTGAGTCTGGTCTTCTTAACTGAAAACTGAGATGTTTATATTGTGTAGGAAAACTATACATACTTAATGAAAGGGTAATTGCTTTCTTAGTCCTGTGTTCCTCATAAGTGCCCCACATGAAGTGTGAACAGTTGATGGCATGGTCAAGTGGCCCCACTAGGGATACTCTTATATGTAACCATCTTCTAGCTTTTACTGAAAGCTCCTCAAGTGCTTAAGTGCTTGTTTTGAGAATTATATTTCTCCCAGTTCTAAATTGATTGCTTCTGTCTCTTCTGACACTTGTTCAGTTCTGCTAGAACGAGACCAGTGTAAAGGTGACAATTGTGTGTGTGCGTGCGTGTGTGTGCTTATACAGGTCATATTTCTCAACTACTAATTCCTAAGTGATATATGTATTTCTTGTTCTCACTAACCTCATGTAATAGGTGGTTAGTTTGCACCAGTTTTCCTTACATACAGCCTACAGTTTAAAGTAAGTAAGTAAAGGACCTATTTACACACCTGAAGGTACATTGGGCACATGGCCTAGACTCACTCATATTTTTATAGACCATTGTGTCTCAGTGGGTGTTGTCAGTAACAGGCCAGCCACATTTACTTCCCAAGGCATTTCCTAGTACCCATTTTGTAAGGGGTCAGCCTGATCAGTTTGAAAATTTCAAAACCACCCTGATGCGAATTGAACCCATGACTATCGGACTTGCTGGTGAGCATCTAGCTCCCATAGAGTTTCTTCTTCTTCTGTGTTCGTTTGGAATGTTGTTTTAGACATAATTGCCTTGTGCCTGTTTACAGCAGAACTTCAATATTTGAACCTTTAGGCCGACACATCCGACTACATCAGGCATTTGTTGGCCGGGTTACCTTCCCGGGCCATACAGTTTGAAAAGTAAAGGTAATAATATAATGGGTACCATTATCCATACCATAATGGCCATAGTAACATGATAGGACTTCACAAAGAATTGTGTCACGGTACTTTGATGTGGTGTGACCAGCTTTCTTCATTTCTGCGTCTCCTTTTTGTGTGTGCATATTCTATTTACAGGACATCACTGTCAACACCAGCATTTTACTGCTGCTGTTGATGTCTTGGCAAGTTTATGTTCAGTAGTTTGCAATTATTTTCTGAATGATCGGCTCCCATCCTAACACGTTAAGACCCAGCGCGATGCGGTCTGCTGCCAAATCGTTCGCAGCTGTGTTTCGAACGCAGGTAAGCAGGCTCACAAATCGTGTCCGCAAGCCCTTATCCACGGAGACTGCTTCTCCTTACCAGTGAAATATCTGGTACCCATTTTTGAGCTGAGCAAAGTTGTATGCGGGTGGGGGAAAACAATTCCTCCTGAGCTGAGAATTATTGGTACAGGGAAGCTGGGTGTCAGTGTCCTGATCTAACTAATCTGGCCTGACTTTTTCTTGTGTTGTTGTGTGTTCATGATTGTAAAAGAGGACCCAACTTGTCAACTCTCATCTCATTTGGTTTATTAGGTGGCTGTTTATACCCATCCGAATATAATGAGCACGTGTCATAACGTGTCAGTCAGGTAGAGAATATGTGACTTTTCATTTTTGTGCTTCACTCATCTGGGTACACTTGTGGCCATGTGTTCAAATCCACTTTAAGGCAGAGATTTTTAAAACGATCTGGGCTCTCAGCTCAACCCTTCCAAAAATGAGTACCATGAAATTTTCTGGGAAGTAAAAGGTGGTTGCCGTGATATTGACCACATAACCCAGGAAGTCCTGACTGGTCTGACAATATTGACCACATAACCCAGGAAGTCCTGATTGGTCTGACAGTATTGACCACATAACCCAGGAAGTCCTGATTGGTCTGACAGTATTGACCACATAACCCAGGAAGTCCTGATTGGTCTAAAAATATGGGGCTAGCACCACGTATTTACCCTTGTGATGTGAAACAAGTCTCTTTACTTCACCTTTACTCCTGTGGGTATTGTCATTAATTCATAACTGTGTACAGGCTACTGTATCAATGGAGGCCTGACTATACTAAACACTGACCAGGACTGATGTTCATGTCATGAAGCTGCCTGCATGTACTCTTAATCACTTCCCTTGCAGCCTCCAGACAGAAAGTATATTGCCACTCCACATATTACATAACTATAATAATAATTAAAATATATAATTATATTCTAAAATATACGTAAGATGCATTTTTCTCAACCACTGTCTGCACTATGCAATATATACTTTAATCTAAAATACAACAACAAGACCTCTACATTCTTGATTGAGTTAGTTGCATATCCTTTTCAGGACGTAGCAGTCAACCCCAGATTATTTTGGCTGTTCATGATTCCTGGGCAAGTTTTACGTTCAGTAGTTTGCCAGTGCTTTCTGAACAACAGGTACTCATACCATTGTATGGAAATCAATGCAAGGCGGTCTGCTTCCAAATCACCGGCAGCTGTGTTTAAATGCGGTATGCGGGATTACGAATCGCGCCCGTAACTCCATCGCCACAGAGGGCCCCCCCACCCACACACACAACACACGACCCACCCACACACACACACACACACAACCCACCCACACACACCCACCCACACACACCCACCCCACCACACACACACACACACACACACACACACACACACACACACACACACACACACACACTCTCTCTCTCTCTCTCTCTCTCTCTTACACTTACACTTACACTTGACTACAAATGTACTCTGGAAACTAATACTTGACAAGAAAAAATATAGTGGTGAATAATATGCTTGGACCAGGCAAGTTTACAATGTTTTAAGAGATCAGTTTTCACTTAAATGTTATTTCCTGTGCATGAAAAGCTCATGGTTGTTTTTGATTTATATTGAACTGTTCCTTGTTGCATCTTCTATCTGCTCATTATATTGCCAGTTTATGTTAATTTAAAGCACATTTTAGATGGTAATGTTGCTTACCAGTAGCTGGTTGTTTATTTTTGGACTTGTCTCATTTGTTTATGTTTCTCTTGTTCCACTTTCCTATGAAAGTTTGCACCATGTTTTATATACAACATTACATGATTATAATGCTTGTCAGGAAGGCAGTACTAAAACACTTCACAGTACCCTCACAGTGATGGCTTTTGTGACAATTTGTCATCAGCCTGTCATAGCAAAACATATAATTGCATATGTCACTATTGTCTGTCTCACAATCCACCCTGATGTGAGCACATCAGTAAGCATAATTTAGTAGTAAGCATAATTTAAATATATAGTATGTGAGTGCTTCTGTTGCTTTTCATTTGCTATGTATTTGTGGTAGCTGAAACACATAAATATTGAATATAATGTGAATTATATTAGGTTAGATTTGCATATGGCATGATCACACAAATGAACTTATGCATTAGTCTAATATCATAGATTTACTATAGTTAACAATATTTTCATAGCATTTTACCATTTCTAACATTTTCATAGAATTTTACTGTTTCTTATGTAGAAGTGTTCACATTTCAAAGTTAGACAAGCCAGTTTTTTATTTTGTGTATCAGTGAGTAGTTGTGATCACCAGAAACATTTACACATAAAACAGACACTAAGAGTGATGTGATGATATTTTTATTTGTTGACAGACGCAACAGATTTGATCGCTACAGAACTATTATGCAGAGCCTACGTAAAAGGCTGAGTTTTCGAAAAAAGAAGGATCACGTTCCTGAATGTTCCAAGCCCCACCAGTGGCAAGAAGATGAGAAGAAAGTCAGAGAAGGAACCTGTAGTTTTCAAGTCAGGGTTAGTATCTGCATCGTTGTTGGTGTTCTTTGTCAGTAATTCTTGCCCTTTGGCCTAATGGCATGCAGTAATTTCTGTATTTGTCTGTGAACTGTTTGTTACAAATATAGTGTTATATTTCTTTAGCTTCAGTGGAAATATGATTGTCATTGTCGCAAAAAGTTTCATAACATCGGTTTTATAACAGGCGTTTAAGATTCCTACAAAAACACACTAGCACATTATAAATCCTGGCAATCTAGACAAATGCATTAATGAGAGAAAACTAGGTGTAAATTGAGAATTAAAAGCACATCACCATTACAACCTTAATATGAGAGCACAGGTAAAATGCAGAAAGATCACGCTTACCCAGAAACAAGAGAGGTAGCTATAGGTGACACGCAGAAAATGAAGCTGAGAGAGATGTGACAAAACTCTCTGAACTACCATTCAAAACTGAACATACCTTAAAAAACTGTAGATGGAAAAAAAAAACACACACATCGAACAGTTTAGAACTGATTCAAATGACAGGGAAAATGTTATTTCACAAATATTAAGAATAATATAACTACTCTATAAAAAGTAGCAGGGGGACAGGTCAGTGATACCTTAAAAATGTGTGTCAATTAGTGGTCTCACAGTGACAACTACCACACTCTTGACTGGCAGGAATAAATTATCATTGTTAGCCTCAGAATAAGGCATAACTGAGTAAATACATGAATATAGGCTTTGTCTGTCTACTCCACCAATATATATATATATATATATATATATATATATATATATATATATATATATATATATATATATATATATATATATATATAATATATATATATATATATAATTAAATAATACTCAGCAAACAGCTGAAACATGTTCTGCGGATTTCCCTCTGTACAGTGAGGTAAGAAAGACACAGTGTCACTGAATCAACACTAAACTCTATGCTGTATGGAACTAAAGAGGAAAACTGAATCAAAACTTAACTCTGTCCTGTATGGAACTAAAGAGGAAAACTGAATCAACACAACTAAATGCTGTATGGAACAACAGAAGAACACTGAATCAATACTAAACTCTATACTGTATGGAACTACAGAAGAATACTGAATCAACACTAAATTCTTTGCTGTATGGAGCTACAGAGGAACTGTAAAAACAATGGTTGAAGTAATCGAGAGAACTTGCCAGATGGTGTGGTCATCACAGATACAATCACAAGATGATACAGCAGAAACTCAGTAATAACGAAGACCCACACCATCTCATCTCATCTCATATCATATCATCTCTTCATGTTCCTCTTGTACCTTGCGGTGTCGAGCTGAAGTATAAACAGCGAGAGAGTGCCCGCTTATGAGCTTCATGTATCGATATTCCCATGGACTCTGCTATTCCCTCCGTCCATCGTTTACATGGTTGGCGTCGAAGACCCACACCACACAACTTAATACAGTGAATAACATGAAGAATAACTAAGTTTTAGAAAAGTGTACCCACCAGTAATAGCACACAACAAGAATGTTATCTGTAGAAGACAAAAAGAAAACAATACAATACCCTGAATATAAGAAGGTTGAGTCGGATAACACACTCCTTAGTAGTGGTTAAAGGTGAGATTATCAACTTCATAGCACCTGGTTTCACCCCATCTGGCTCAATCTCTTTCCAAAAAAGGGGTTTCCCCCGGAAAAACCCCAAAAGGGGGAATTGACATATGTATGTTTTCTCCCTCTAAGACCCGTTTTACACTGCCTTTGTGACTCACGGCTTCCATCGCATTCAAATGTTGACAAATTTGTAAATTTTCTGTTCCGTGGTGACAATATATGGATTAAGGTAATGAACTCCCAAACTGGTTTTCCCCTTCCTTCTCACTCAAACACCAAAATGTGTAGATGGGGACCCCATGCTTCCATAATTCAAATGAGAAAAAATAATAAAGGCGATCCCAGGCCCTTTCACCATCAACACCGACCGTTCCAAACCGTTATAGAGACACGTGCAGCTAAATTTTGTCCTGAGTTTTTGACATCGCGGTGTTTTTCCAGTTAGAAAAATACTGGTTGAAAATACACGCCAACAAACGTGGGGAATATTTACTTTTTAACTAGGGCAATCCCCGGACATATGGCCAGTCTTTTTCCATCGCACAAAGCACAACTCCGTAGCCCCAGAAAGGCCCACAGTAGTCTCTAAAAAAAATTCCCCCGTGAACCAAAAGACACGGCCGGAAAAATAAAAAACCCCACAACCTTTGGGGCCCTATTTAAAAGGGCTGACCACTTCGCCATGGAAACTCCTGTATTAGTACACGAGCACATACGCACGCACCGCACACAAAGAGAGAGAGAGAGAGAGAGATGTAACAAGTCTAATACTGATTATGTTAAGTGAAAATGAGTAAAATCAATAGAATTGGACGTTAACATTGAAAATTGAGGGTAAAAAATTATGTGTAAAATTAATGCTGCGTAATTAACTGCCAATAAATTCTCATTAGTTGATAAGAAAGAAGGAATTGTAGGAATGGCGGTGAATTGATGACAATTAACATCTGTTTAACTCTAACGGATGCTGTGAGAAACTTCTAGTACCAATTTCTGTTCAGTCAGATATCCTTTCACTGATGTTGATGACTGCATATTGTCTTCTTCAGCCCTTTTCCCCACATAGGCCACACAACCAGCTAACTTCAAGATGTCCTATCATTTGTTATCTCCTGCCGCTTCTCCATTTAAACAAAGTGTCTCGTAGCAGTATCTTAATGAGTATTATTTGACGCTCACAGAAGGAGAAGAAGGAAGTAGAGACTAGAAGATGCACTAGACCACATAAAATTTGAAAGCTATAGTTACCGACCGGGATCAAACCTGTCGCCTCCAAATGACATTGGCCCCTCGCTGCAGGAACAAGTGTACTTCGACGCACGACCAACTATACACTCAAAAAAAAAATGTCTTCATTGGTCATGTCTATCATACACATTAACCTAACAACTATGGACTCCCGTGTGTTGCCGGGCCCATAAGGGAAGCAAAGAATAGCAACACTGTAGCCTACCACGCATGTCGTAAGAGGCGACTAAGGAGGCTTGATGGTTCCGTCGCCCTGCTACTGAGTGAGTGCGTGGCGCGACACTGTGAGCTGTGAGTTTCGTGTGAAATGCTTTTGAATCTGCCCGAGGTTTTTTGGAACGTGACTGCATGTTCGGAGCGATGGTAGATGGCTATGTCCCAGAGTTGACCGGTTTTTGCCTTATGCAGAAATGCGTGGCTGCTGGGCTTCTGGTTGACTGCCACTGCCATCGACGATGAACTGTATTTTCGTGGACTGTGTGGGTGAACATCTAGGAAACATCCAGATGGGAAAATGACTGCCGATTCCATCAGAGATGAACTGGGTGTTTCGTGGGGGACTATTGTGTTGACATTCTGGCAGCGGCATTATGCACAGTGGATCTGTGCGGGCTGTTGTTTGTCGAGACTCCTGTCTTTTCCACTTTTCACATTGGGCAGTGGGGAGCGTTTTGTGCGATATTCACTGGCACAGGAACGGAGCATAATGGGGACGACCCGTTGCTGTGAGGTTGGAACTACGACTAACTAACTAACTAACTAACAACTATGGAATACGGACAGAATTCGTATCAAACCATTGAGATAGCACCATAGGTCTCATAATTTATATTAAACCAGAACAGGTCAAATAACAAACACACAAACACATCGGACCGTAATGCTGTTGTCGAGTATATATGAACAAACATTTAAAGAAGAGAAATGATTGGTCGGTTCTAATGCTGTACACGTAAACACAAGAAATCAATGGGGGGAACCATTGAGGCCACTAAGACAATTACATAAATAGACACACATAGTATTATTTGATGCTCACAGAAGCAGAAGAAGGAAGTAGAGACTAGAAGACGCACAAGACAACATAAAATTTGAAAGCTATAGTTACCAACCGGGATCGAACCTGTCGCCTCCAAATGACGACGGCGCCTCGCTGCAGGAACAAGTATACTTCGACGCACGACCAACTAGACACTTCAAAAAAATTGTCTTCATTGGTCATGTCTATCATACATATGAACCTAACAATTTGGAGTGTCTAGTTGGTCGTGCGTCGAAGTACACTTATTCCTGCAGCGAGGCACCATCATCATTTGGAGGCGACAGGTTTGATCCCGGAAGGTAACTATAGCTTTCAAGTTTTATGTTGTCTAGTGCGTCTTCTAGTCTCTACTTCCTCATTCCCTGTCATAGTTCATGTCATATATTGTCACTCTGTGTGTAAGAGTTTTATCTATGTACGCCTAAGAGTATGGTCAGTTTGAAATGTATAATTAATAGAAAGGATGAGAATGTGTTAATGTGGCTATTTACTAGCCTGGAAACAAGCATGACCGGCATACCTGTTATTGTAATTCTCATGGGTATTCCTGGCCTGCGAGACAGACAGGTCAAAGCTTTCACTGTTTGGTGCCTGATCACAAGCAGCACGGAGTTGAGTTAAGAACCCACATCACTGCACTCAGGACATTCCCATATGTGCTCCAATCCCCTCGTTCAACAGCCAGCGAAGAGTCATACTAGTAATCGTTCCCACTGCTATCTGATTTAAAGTTCTCCTGGTCTTCCCTCTCAGTTTTGAGATTATTCCAGAACCCTTGCCAATCCCCCGCATTCTCATTCTTTCCACATAAAGGTTCTCAATCTGTTCCCATGCCTTCTCCACTTCAGCATTAGATAAATTATACTCAGCCTTAGACTTTCACACATAGTGCATGATTGATATCAGTGCTGGCTTCTCCTCATATCTGAATTAGTTCCACTGGTATATCATCACAGCAGGTGATTTCCCTTTCTTCAGACTTGAACACTGACCGGACTTCCTCTAATAAAGGTCCTGGTTCTTTCTGTTGCTTTTAAGTATGTTATCTGGGTTCTTTGTCACTCTTCGTACATTTCTCCACAGTACTCCTTTATCTTTCTTTTATATCTTTAATTTATGTTAGAGAATTTCCATTTCAATAATTTATTTCATGTAATGGTAGTCTAAATTCGCCTGTTAATGTTATGATTTCCTTGAACAAGTCTCCATCTTTTCCTTGCAGTTGGATATGCTCTAATATGTTACAAGGATTCATTACAAACTGTTTCCATATGCTTATCAGGAATATAGTACTAAAACACTTCACAGTACCCTCACAGTATGGCTTTTGTGACAATTTGTTATCAGCCTGTCATAGCAAAACAATTAATTGCATATGTCACTATTGAGTCTGGTCTTCTTAACTGAAAACTGAGATGTTTATATTGTGTAGGAAAACTATACATACTTTATGAAAGGGTAATTGCTTTCTTAGTCCTGTGTTCCTCATAAGTGCCCCACATGAAGTGTGAACAGTTGATGGCATGGTCAAGTGGCCCCACTAGGGATACTCTTATATGTAACCATCTTCTAGCTTTTACTGAAAGCTCCTCAAGTGCTTAAGTGCTTGTTTTGAGAATTATATTTCTCCCAGTTCTAAATTGATTGCTTCTGTCTCTTCTGACACTTGTTCAGTTCTGCTAGAACGAGACCAGTGTGAAGGTGACAATTGTGCGTGTGCTTATACAGGTCATATTTCTCAACTACTAATTCCTAAGTGATATATGTATTTCTTGTTCTCACTTACCTCATGTAATAGGTGGTTAGTTTGCACCAGTTTTCCTTACATACAGCCTACAGTTTGAAGTAAGTAAGTAAAGGACCTATTTACACACCTGAAGGTACACTGGACACATGGCCTAGACTCATATTTGTATAGACCATTTTGTCTGAGAGGGTGTTGTCAGTATCAGGCCGGCCACCTTTACTTCCCAAGGCATTTCCTAGTACCCATTTTGTAAGGGGTCAGCCTGATCAGTTTGAAAATTTCAAAACCACCCTGATGCGAATTGAACCCATGACTACCGGACTTGCAGGTGAGCATCTAGCTCCCATAGAGTTTCTTCTTCTTCTGTGTTCGTTTGGAATGTTGTTTTAGACATAATTGCCTTGTGCCTGTTTACAGCAGAACTTCAATATTTGAACCTTTAGGCCGGACACATCCGACTACATCAGGCATTTGTTGGCCGGGTTACCTTCCCGGGCCATACGGTTTGAAAAGTAAAGGTAATCCTATAATGGGTACCAATTATCCATACCATAATGGCCATAGTAACATGATATGACTTCACAAAGAATTGTGTCACGG
>JACEFZ010006210.1:85000-139119 GCA_014155875.1 Cepaea nemoralis | reverse complement strand
ACCCCGGTTTTTTAAAAACGGCACACCAGAAGTATATAGTTATTCAAGTTAGCTGCCCTCCCCCCCCCCCCCCCCCCCCCCCCCCCAACACCACACCCCCACACACACCCCCACACACCCACCACAACACCCCCAACACACCCCCCACCCCCACCCACCAACACCCCACACCACCCCAAAACCACCCCCCACCCACCACAAAACCCCACACCCCCCACCCCACACACCAACCACACACACCACCACAAAACACACCCCCCAACACCCCCCCACCACACACACCAACACACACAACACCACACACACCACACCACCACCCACACACACACCACACACCACACACACACCCCACACACACACCCCCCCCACACACACACACACACCACACACACACACACACACACACCCCCCCCCACACCCACACACCACACACACCCCACCACACCACACACACACCCCACACACACACACACACACACCCACACCACAACAACACAACACACACACACACACCCAAACAACAACACACACACACACACACACCACACCACACACACACCCCACACACACACACACCCCCACACACACACACACACCCACACCCCAACACACACACACACACCACACACACACACACACACCAACACACACACCACACACACACAACACACACCACACCCCACACCCAAACACACACACACACACCACACACCCCAAAACACACACACACCACACCACACACACACACACCACACCACACAACACAACACAAACCCCCACACACCACACAACAACACACACCCCCACCCCCCCCCCCCCCCACATGTCGGGTATTTTCGCCCGAGGCTTGCGACTTAGAGGTGTACGCGCAGAATATATTCAGTTTTTTCCCGACTGGGGATGAAAACGAGCACCCTTTTAGGGAGGGAGCTAAAAACAGATGCAACTGGGGGAATAATGTGATTTATTATTAAAATACACAGATGGTTGAGCAAATAGATTTTCAGGTTAGATAAGAATATTATTTCGCATTTTCACTTCTAAGATGTGGTTTTGTGGCTTAGAGCTGGGGACCCCTGTTTATAATCCCGATATACCGGATGGAAAAGACAGATGGGGATTGGGGTGGGGGGTTGGGAAGAGAGCTTTTAAGCTGATGTTCACAACGGTATGAGCGTCGTTCGTTCAGAGTGCAATCAAAGTACTGGTCTTAAATTTAGAAGTCACTAACAGCCAAATATGCTGGGATTGATTGCAAACTTCCTTTTAAATTACGGACTTATAACAAACTCGACTTATTATTTACACAAGGAATATGATGTGGTTGGATACTTAATATGCTTCGAGTTGTTGCATTATGTTGTTTCACGTGTAATTGTCAAGCTTTATATTTCTTGCAATCTCTGAAAAAATGGGAAACGGATTTTGGAAACTGGTAATCTATTAATGGTGTATTGTTGTTGTTATAGTTTATATAGCTTCCATGTGACCCTCCGCCCATAACCAGTGATGAAGACCACTCCTTCTTTCACCATCAGGGGGTGGGTGGGAATTTTGGGGTTGAAATGACTGTAAATAGATGGGGTCGGAAATTTTTGGACAATGAGGCATGAAAATTTCTCTGCAGATAAAGGTCCTGTAATGGGGATTTTTCTGCGTCGCCGCGTTCAACACGGTATTTTTAGATGCCTCGCAAATCACTGCGCTGGCCCGGATGGGAGCATGCTAGCTGATCTTGTGCGACGGCCTTTTATGTGTCAGGATTTATATCGAAGGTTCCGTACTCCTTGAAAACGTCTGCCCTTCGGTATCTCACCCTAAACTAATATTTTTGGTAGCCGATGGCCTGGCATTCGGACAAAATTTACATTGTCCAGCGTATCTAGCGAATGGGATTGTATCGATGATGGGGATATCAGCGCTGTCCGGAACTGTAGCATCCGATACCATGTCGTGCTACCCGATGTTCATGGTCTGTCTTAGAAGTTTCAAATTTTACCCGCTTTTGACAGGAATGTTTGTTTGTAGATGTTCGGCAATAACGGCTCCGTTCCCTGATCAGTAAGCGACACTGGTTTGGAAAAGGGGTTGGGGCGGGCGGGGGGGGGGGGGGTGGTGTTTTGTCAAATCCTGCAGCATAAATGGGACATCCTCAAACGTCGTTTAGAAGGCTGTCTGTATTATGACTATCTTGTGTGTGTGGTGTGTGTGTGTTTGCGCGCACGCGCTGTAATAAACCCGTCTCCTGGCACATACCGGCTTGTCGTGGGCGTTTCTCACAATAGACTTATAAAAAATGTACTGTATCCATTGTCTTGTTTAGTTTAGTAGTATGTTTAGTCGATGGATCAACATCACGGCACACGGGTGTAACCCATAAGTGCTCCGCTCTCCTCCTAACTCAAACCTGAATCTGGAGAAACTCAGCTCGAGTTCAGTGCACGAACTCCGTAGCACCGGCGAGGATCCTGAAATATTTTGGGTAGATTTTAAACTCGAAATTTTGCCCGGGCAGCGCTGTTAGGCTGCTCTTTTTCGATTTCCAACTGCCAAGGGATTTTTTACGTGCGCAACAATACACACGGGCGTCCGATCTCACTATCCAGAGACCAAGGGACATTTTATTACTAGAAGTCAACGTGAAAAATTCCCGGTCCTTACTGGGGCTTACTGGGGCTTGAACCCGGGACCTCCAGCACTCGAGGCGGACACCATACCTCGAGACCACGTAGCCCCCCCCCCCCTTCATTGTCTTTATGTCTGTCTGTCTTTCGTGCTCTCTCTCTCTCTCTCTCTCTCTCTCTCTCTCTCTATATATATATATATATATATATATATATATATATATATATATATATTATATATATATATATATATACACAGTTTCAACGCCATAAGTCTATGAGGCACCTGCTGATACATATCTACGTTTCTCTGGCTATGGATTGTTTTTGTCTATGCCATCGATTCTCCTATACCCAAACAATTCCAATCTGATGGACCACTTCACCCATAATTTATCTCTAAGAATCTCTTTGATCTCCCAATTCTTTCGGTCCGACATGAGGCTTTTATACTGGCGCGCTTCTCAAGTGTTTGTACTATCCATTTTCTGTGTCACACTCCAATTTCCATTAGTGTAAACTGAACTCACGACGAACAAACAGATCGATCCGGGAATAACTCATTATCGGAGAAGATTGGTTATTAAAACAAATACAATTGAAGAAAATGAAATACTGTTGAAATTTAATACGACGTCTGGAAAACATAATTGTGGAAGGGGGTTTACTGGGGAAGCAGGATAGAATAGGATATCCACATCGCAGATGGATTCAAGATGTGATCGATAATGAGATAATTGGACGCATTCAAGATGTGATAGATAATGAGATAATTAGATGGATTCAAGATGTATAGATATTGAGATAATAGGATGGATTTAAGATGTGATAGATATTGAGATAACTGAATGGATTCAAGGTGTGATAGATAATGAGATAATAGGATGGATTCAAGATGTGATGGATAATAATGAGATAATTGGATGGATTCAAGATGTGATGGATAATTTATGCATAACATCAGGAAAAGACTTGGGACTTCTAGATGATAGGGAGAATTTCTAAAGAGTTTTATGTGGACAAGTTCTACACAGGACAAACTCTTGGATGCTGATGCTGATGATGATGATAAAACTGACACTCGTGTTCCTTGTAGGCCCTACACCACCGCTTAGCTATACATGGCATAGCGGTGTCTCGATATCTATATATATACTTTCTACCCACTACTTTCGGTGTTTCGTTTCTTACCTTTGTCTATTCGTCCACCCGTGCCTGTCTGTTAGTCTGTCTAAATAAATGTCTGTCGGTCTGCTTACCATCCACCAGTTCTTCTGTCTATCCGCCTGGCAACTTAACTACTTATCTACCTGTTTGTCTTTCCTGATCCCCCCCCCCCCCCGCCTCTCTCTCTCTCTCTCTCTATCTCTCTCTCTCTATCTCTCTCTCTCTCTCTCTCTCTCTCTCTCTCTCTCTCTCTCTCTCTCTCTCTCTCTCGCTATGCCTCTCCTTGACTTTGTCTCCTTTCACTTCCCGGCTTTCTCTCGCCCCCCCCCCCCCTCCCATTTCCTCTCCCTATCACTCTATCTCATGCACATTAATTATTTGTTGACTTCATCATCTCCTTTGGGGGTATCGGGTGTCTGTCTACCAGAGCAACCAGACTCGCAGACCTAGATTGAGACAGACGGACAAACAGACACGTCCTCACTAACCACCCACAGAGGAAAAGCAATGGAAAATAACCGGGTGGAAAGAGATCGTTAGCAGCCTTTCAATGTGACTTCAGCCTGAAAATTGGTGCGTTCTTTGGCCAGGCTGATCATCACTACCAAGACCACCCTAGTCTTCTTCTTCTTCTTCTTCAGCATTCCGAGCCATTGAGGTTCTTTGCTGCAAATACAATCTGTCTCCATTCGTCTCTCTGGTGGACCTTCTCTTGCCAGTCGTTGATTCCAAGTGCTTGTAGGTCTGTATGTATATTATCTCTCCACCGCCTTCTTGGTCTACCTCGGGGTCTACGGTCATTTATTTCCTGAGTGTAAGCGAGTTTTGTTTCCCTATTATCTTCCATTCTTTCTATATGCCCCAGCCATTGTAGTCTATTAGCCTTCATGATACCAGTGATTAGCGGGGACTTAAACAAATCATAAATGTCTTTGTTACTTCTTCTTTTCCACTCTCCACTTTGTGTATCCCTAATGGGTCCAAAGATGCGTCTTAAAATTTTGTTCTCAAAGGTTTGTAACAAGGCTTCGTCTCCTTTCGTTGTACTCCAGGTTTCAGAGCCATACAGCACAACTGGTCTGATCAGTGTTTTGTATATTGTGATTTTGGTGTTACGAGATAGCGCCTTTGATTTTAGTAGATGTTGTAGTGCATAGTATATCTTATTTCCAGAGTTGATTCTAGTGACTGAAGATAATCTTACATAAACATTTTTGCACTTTTGTATGGATGTGAAGCATGGACAATGAGCAGACAAGCTGAAAAACATCTGATGGCTGTGGAAATGTGGTTTCTGAGGAAAATGCAAAGAATACTATGGACACATAGAAAAAAAAAATTACCAATGAACAAGTCCTTCAATAAACAAATGCAGATAATACATTCTTCTTCTTCTGCGTTCATCCGGAGTTTTTTTTTTCTTTTCCGGGCGTGATTGCGTTGTGCCTGTTTACAGCAGAGCTGCGTTCCTGCACCGTTAGGACGACACATGCGACTTCTGCGGGTATTTGTTGACCGGGTTAACCTTCCCGAGATTAGAGACATTAGACGTAGACAGTCAAAATTATTTTGGACACGTTGTGAGAAGAAATGAATTGGAGAACTTGGTGACAACGGCAAGATCGAAGGGGAGATAACAAGGGGAAGGCAGGGAAGTAAATACCTGGATGGTTTTGCCACGTGGCTTTTTCGAGACAGAAGCACGGAACTGATCCAGGACTCTGGTGATCGAGTGAGATGGCGAAACATGACCGCCCACGCTTATCGGCATGGCACATGATTGATGGATGGAAACATTTTTTCCAGTTTGTGTTTACAGAACTCCCCCCCCCCCCCCCCCCCCCCCCCCCCCCCCCCCCCCCCTTAATAATTTTTTTTTATCTGTAAGTATAGCATGTGCTCATTTCCCGCCTCATGTTTTCTCTTGTTCTACCCTATTGAAGCATATGTCCTCAGGTTACTCCCGCCAAGCCTTCTTGTCCCATCGTGTACCATCGCCTGCAGTTCCCCCCGCGGCCTCCCTTTATGACTAATCTCTGTCTCGGATTATCTTCGTCATTGTGTTAGGTCTCCCTCCGACGTGTGTGCCCTGTGTGTTACAGGGAAACAACTTCTAGTTACGCTACTGTCAGGTTATCTCAGTGCAAGTCCTATCCAGCAGCAGAATATTTCCACACCACTTGATTCGCTGTCTGTCCCATCATCATCATCATCTCTCTCTCTCTCTCTCTCTCTCTCTCTCTCTCTCTCTCTCTCTCTCTCTCTCTCTCTCTCTCTCTCTCTCTCTCTCTCTCTGAATGTTCCAATGTGTGCACCTCTTTAAATTGTGTTTCTTTCTCTTCCTAACTTTCTCACAATCCCTCCCCCAGCATCCCTCTCACATCCTCCGCCGAGTGCCGAGTGCCGATTATTCTACAAAGATATGGGTCCGGCACCATATACCTAATTCGCTTCAAGGCGTGTGAAGGGCCATTTACTTGTTTTATATTTGACTACTTAATACAGAGAACTGTAGGTCACGGTGTGCTTGCATTAACAAATAGCGCCGTAAGCTATATATGCATTGCCAAACAGCGCCAAGTACTATGCATTACCAAACAGCGCCAAGTACTATGCATTACCAAACAGCGCCAAGTGCTACGCATTACCAAACAGCAATGTGAGCTATGCATTACCAAATAGCATATGCGATATGCTTTACCAAACAGCTCCATGTGCTATGTATTACCAAACAGCGCCGTGTGCTATGTATTACCAAACAGCGCCATGTGCTATGTATTACCAAACAGCGTTATGTGGTATGTATTACCAAACAGCGCCATGTATTACCAAACAGCGCTATGTGCTATGTATTACCGTCACTGCGCAGATAGCCGCCACGTGCGCCATCTTTGCTATTATGTGTATGTGTTGTTGTTTTTACTGTTATCGTTACAATTTGTCCATAGATAATTGGATCGGGGGATATTTTTATGACGTTGCCTTAAAAAAAATGATAGCGGTTTATGTTTGTCAATTTACACGCTTTGCACTTGTAGCGGCTTTTTGATCTGATAAATCATCCTGGCTGATGAACGATCATAAACCAGAGGATACACGCACAGCATCGCATTTTTAATATTCATTCCTGTGTGCACGCACTATCCCCCTCACACTTCCTCATGTCTGCACTCACGAGTATCAAAGGTCATCTAGATATCTATATTTTCCCGTTATCCGTGAAATGGAAGTGTAATCACAAACTGGTGTTTCGGCAACCAAGTTTACTTTCACACAACTGAGGATACTATATGATCAAGAAGTTATAGATGTTACTTCCAGTAGTAAAGAAAACCCTGCACAGTTCGCGGCGACTGCACTAGCCAGGCGGCCTTAATTCCTCAGGCTCAAGACCCCACTTGTCAAACACTGCTAGGTACTATATAGGCAGTAAATGACAGAGAATGACAGAGATGACTTCCAGTAGTTTATGAAATGTTCAAATCCATTTTTCATACCTTGCGGCATGTTGGATATATGTTGTTGTTGTTGTTCCCCCCAAGTTGCCTATCCCTTACAGGACGTTGCAGTCAACACCAGCATTTACATACACCGTAAGTAACTGTAGTCGATGGTAAAAGACAAAGGGAGACAATCATAAAGACTGATGCTTCCTTCACTACGGTGCTAAGAGGTAAAGAGTAGTTCTGACTTCGTTACGGCCAAAGAAGAAAAATAGTGAAAAGAGAAAGAACCTCACACCGCCTCAACCGACAAAAAAAGATGATAGTAATTAGATAAGAAGATATACGAGATCTCAGGCAGGGGCCTCAACTCTGGACAATAACTGTCATATTTGAGGTCCAGACAATGAATTAAGGTGCTAGATTGTGGTAGAAATAGTGGTTGTAAAAACTAAAAGAGACTAAACAAACAAATCAAAAACAGTACAAAAATAGCTCTTTATTTATCAACTGCTACAAATTTTGGTGACAATTTGTGTTCGAACACATTGAATAAAGCATTCAATAAAGGATGTTCAATTACAGATACAACAGACAACTGCATATATCAAACATCAACCAAGGGTGGCCCCTATTCAGTCACCAGAACTTAAGACAACAGGGTACACCAAGTACCACAACACAGGTGCTCCAAGCAATAGCTAGTTAGACTGACACAATAAAGAACCTTGACACAAGCAACACTGCACAGACAATAAGTCACTACAAAAACATAGGTTACACAACATAAACCCCAAGACACGACATAAACAAAGAGTTGTGACACAATTTACTATCCCACCAAGAACCCAGGCCTGCTGACACTAACTAGTCAGCCGCTCGGCTTTTTCTTCTGATATATGTTGTTCACTGATGAACAGATGGGAAACCACACATCTCTAAGGCGGGCTGGCCACAAAACTACACAGGGCCCTAGCGCCTGCCTTCACACACCGCTGGCTGCTACAAGGAAAAATGGACTCCGGTCCCTTTGTTTCAGAGTGGCGTTTCCGGCGTTGCCAGATATTTTCTTGAGGCAGACCAAACCACAAAAAAATCGTTGGTTTGGCGCTATCACATATCCAACCCCTTACTTTTTTTGTCGTCCCGACAAAAGAAATGGACTATCGTGTCTCCTTACCCCAACTATCTCTTCAAAAGTTAACATCTAGCTAGTTTACCCCAAAATAAAATCATTGGTCTCAAGTAACCACATCCAAAAACATATTCATCAATCAAATAAGAAATTCATGACATCTACCCATAAACAGTCATAAAAATGACAAATGCAATTATTACATGGGGACAACAATTTCATAAATATATACCTAGACATGCACCCAAACTCAATAATCATGTCAACAACTAAAAAAAGGCCTCACCGATTTCCATACGCTAATGGTTATCAAGATGTCACCTATACCCTGGATATAAACACAAAGGAACACCCCATACAGGGTCAACAAAACATTATTATCTCAATAACATCTCACCTCATGAATTCACCCTGAAAGTTACTCTCTTACTGGACATGATGGTAATGACAACACCATATGAACAACAGAACCTCCCCTTTCACCTGGTCTGCCTGGTGTTCTTGCACTCTAAAAGAAAAACATGTCACCACATGACACCATCTACCTGCAATCATAATACATAAAAACAGCAAAACATAACTGCTAATTAACTAACTATACTAAGGCTGTCAATCCAAAAGACTGGGATTCCTAAACAGATGAAAACAGTTTCTATCTTTCACAACCATGACTAATGGGCATAAGTTCTTGCTGGTGGTCTTTCACAATCCCCTTTTGCACAAAGTCACGGGTTGACATACTTGTATGCAGAAAATTTTGGCCCACACCAGTCACAATACACGGTCCACCTGTCACATTTCTGACACCTTCTAACTGGTCGACCACACTGACACCAGGAGACTTCCATCGTCCCCTCCTCCTCCACCTCTTCCTGCGAAAGAAATTTCTCTGGTTGCCACACATAACCATCCGGCTATCAGAAGTTGACACTGCACACACCTGAACTGCTGGGGCTGATCCTTTAGAAGGATCAACCTGGGGCGGACTCTGTTGTCGCCTAAGGCCCTGCTGGTCTCGGTGGCTTACGCTTGCAAACACTTTGCTACAATTCACGCCAGAGGGGTTCTGAATAACACTAACCCCTCTCTTCGGACACCTGTTCTGGAGGTGGGTGCGGTTCCTACAAACATTGCACCTCTTGCGTCGTACCTTGGGCTGCAGCAACGAATCAGCTAAGGCTCTCATCCGACCGAGCTCAGCTTGAAGCTCCTCTACCACCACATCATCATGCTGGACCCCTTGACACTCACCACTGGCATTAGGCCACATCTCGGAACTGTAATCTCGAGGTTCTACATATTGGTACGTACAGACTTCTGGAGCTAATGACACACTAGCCCATCGCATGGCCAAGTCTCTAACACAAAGGAAAGTCACTGACGGGTCATGTGATATCCTCTCCTCTGCCATTCTCCTGCTGAGAACATTATGTAGTTTTGCAACAAACCAGTCTCTTAGGATCACTGGATCCCAAGCAACCATGCCCCTCTTTCTCTGTGCTTCCAGCACCAAACGAAAGGCTTTGTGGACCCGGTGAGAGAAATCCATGATGGATTCCCCAGCACCTTGTTTCAATTGGAAGAAAGCTGCAGCAAGTTTCGCCATGCTGCGCTGCTGGTCATACACCTGCTGAATGGTCTGCAGCATCTCCTCAGGGACATTACAAGCTGACCTAAGTTCCAGTTCAGCCCACACACTGGGAGCAACACTTTCACAAATAATGTCCACTTTATGTTCATCGCACACCACACCAGCCCTCCAGGCAGATCTCACCTTCCTCACATACTTCTCAACAGTTGGCTCACCTTTCTGGCCAAAACAAGGAACTTCTATCTTCACAGGTGCAACTATGTACCTGACTTCACCAGTGGGCCCTGTGACGTCAGGAGCACCAACTGGAAGGGGAACTACGGTCCCTAACGTTGAAGACAGAGCCATCCTTGCTCTGGATAGGATACAGTGAAAGTGTACTAGGAGGCAATTTATCTGAGCCCACTCACCATACAGGGGACTCCTCTCTTGTGCAGCAATGCCCGGGGCGTCTCAGCAGCAAACCTGGGTTCTAATGTCACAACTCAAAGACAATGGACACCACAAACATAAACACTGACCTATCACACAAAACAATCACTAGATACTAAAACAATTCTAACAGAACAATTCAAAGGCTGCCACTATATCTCGTCGGGGTCGCCATTTTGTAGTCGATGGTAAAAGACAAAGGGAGACAATCATAAAGACTGATGCTTCCTTCACTACGGTGCTAAGAGGTAAAGAGTAGTTCTGACTTCGTTACGGCCAAAGAAGAAAAATAATGAAAAGAGAAAGAACCTCACACCGCCTCAACCGACAAAAAAAGATGATAGTAATTAGATAAGAAGATATACGAAATCTCAGGCAGGGGCCTCAACTCTGGACAATAACTGTCATATTTGAGGTCCAGACAATGAATTAAGGTGCTAGATTGTGGTAGAAATAGTGGTTGTAAAAACTAAAAGAGACTAAACAAACAAATCAAAAACAGTACAAAAATAGCTCTTTATTTATCAACTGGTACAAAGGATGTTCAATTACAGATACAACAGACAACTGCATATATCAAACATCAACCAAGGGTGGCCCCTATTCAGTCACCAGAACTAAAGACAACAGGGTACACCAAGTACCACAACACAGGTGCTCCAAGCAATAGCTAGTTAGACTGACACAATAAAGAACCTTGACACAAGCAACACTGCACAGACAATAAGTCACTACAAAAACATAGGTTACACAACATAAACCCCAAGACACGACATAAACAAAGAGTTGTGACACAATTTCCTATTCCCACCAAGAACCCAGGCCTGCTGACACTAACTAGTCAGCCCCTCGGCTTTTTCTTCTGACATATGTTGTTCACTGATGAACAGATGGGAAACCACACATCTCTCGTCTCAAGGCGGGCTGGCCACAAAACTACACAGGGCCCTAGCGCCTGCCTTCACACACCGCTGGCTGCTACAAGGAAACATGGACTCCGGTCCCTTTGTTTCAGAGTGGCGTTTCCGGCGTTGCCAGATATTTTCTTGAGGCAGATCAAACCAAAAATAATCGTTGGTTTGGCGCTATCACATAACCAACGCGACGCGATCCGCTGCCGAATCTCGCGCAGCTGTGTTCCTCACGTGGATATAGGGATTACGGAGAAAGTCGTTAACCTCTTCGCCATGGAGACCGGCGGTATATGGTTATAGCTCCATATTTTATTATATTACTAGATGGGTGTTGCAGTTACTATTACGCCGGCCGTTTTTATTGCCCATGACGTTTCTTGGTTCCCAATTGGGGCTAGGTCGACCTGGGAGCCCTAATATAATACCCCCCTTTATGAAGACAAAATGCGAAACAACAAGGTAAAAACTGTGATATACTTAGCGCCATGCATCGAATTCATTGAGAGACCAATAACAAGTGGTTTGGCCATCTGACAAGAATGAATCGGATCAGCTGCAGATAAAGTAATATCAGACCTGGGAGTAGAGTTAGGAGCCATAGGACATAGAATAGCTAAGAACAAGACGGCTTGGAGTGAGCTGATTGAGGACTGTACCTCAATGGGGAATAAAGGGTGAACTGAGACGAATATAGCTAGAGGAATATGAGAGAACGGTGGCTTCAGGTAGACTAATAATACACATATAACCGTGGAACGGCTGCTTCGCATTAGCACTTCCCTTCCTTACCTTAGCGGAATGTGTAGATTATGAAAAGAGACACCACACCGTCTTCCTAGGGTTGGACAGTAATAGACTAGTGTTAACTCTTGAAACTGTATCGTCTGTTAACTTCATCTCATGTAAAACCCATTCCCCTCTGATTTCAGTTTCTGTTACCTCTTTATATACTTATCATGCGTTATCACTTATTCATTATATCATCAGGACAGTTCCAATTCTTCTTTTGTCAGTCTGTCCTAGTTGATACATTACATTAGTTAGTAAAGTGATTAGTCGCGGTTTCAACTTCACGAAGGGTCACACCATAATGCTTCGTTTCTGTGCCAGTGAACATCACAGAAAATGCTCCTTACTGCCCTATGTGTATGGAACAGATAGCACACATTTCTGTCCAAAAGAAATCAGACGTTGCTTGTCCATTTACAATTAATTATAGAGTTTAAAGTGTATTAAGAGTCTTTAGTACAGTACTAGCCAACAAATTAAAGTATAATTTTGTTTAGAGCATTCATTTTTTCCTGTACCATCATATATGTGTTGGCCATTGCACAATCACTAAAGACAATCTGGGCATTTTAACTTAATTGTTACAGAACAATTCTTAGACTATAGTGAATCAAGTAGAGGGAAAATAGTGACATCCTGCAAAATCTGAACTTCGAAGAAAACTGTCTTATAAAGAGCTTCATTTTCGGAAACTGACATATTTTTGACATATTAAACGTCACAGTAGTTTGGAAAGACACATGATGCAAGGCATGCTTCTTGAAACAAGAGGCATGGGAACCATTAGTTAATGGACACGGGGCATTGAATATACTCGGCATTGAATGCTAGAGGCAAGGGAACTGGCAAAGGATCGGTAGTCGTCTGGGCAGACCTTGATGGGAGCGACATTCTGCCCAAGGGCCTGCTGCATGATGAAGATGAGCATGTAGGTATGGACGATGTTCGACTTGATTATCTTGGCGAGAGGCAGAGAAAGCTGAAAAATGCACCTGACCGTCATGTGCGCGTGGCAGCAGATCTGAACTCCTTTGTTCCTTCCACTTGTCACATTTCAGACGTCCATTTTGCATTCGAATAGTTACTTTAACCCCTTATATTATAATTCTAACATCGTCCTGGCCAAATTTGATTACTTTATTGTAAGTTGTCGTTGACATAAAGAATGAAGTACACTTGAACACATCTCCCTTAGTAGTACCGTACCTTCTTTGGATTTCATTTTCCCTGAACTTCACCTGCATGCAACGTTATCTCCCTTTAACTCCACTAAAACGGAACCACAGTCTGCATGCATCGTTATTTCTCTTTAACTCCACTTGAATGGTATCACAACCGACTTGAACGGTATCACAACCCAGAGGAGACTCATTACACGCCTGTATTCCGTCGGCTTGCAAAGTGTGCGAGAGAGAGAGAGAGAGAGAGAGAGAGAGAGAGAGAGAGAGAGAGAGAGAGAGAGAGAGAGAGAGAGAGAGAGAGAGAGAGAGACACCGAGACACAGACACACACACACACACATACACACAATACACACATGTTCCGGTCTAATATTTGCGTGCTCGGCAACCATATTCGTAAAGAATAGTGTATTTCCCCACTATATGGGTAGTTACCGTTAACTGTGACATATACTGAAGGTGTCCATTATATTTGCGAGGAAGTGAGCTGGCGCATGTAAGTTAATTGTGATATTTCACGCCACATCCGCGAACAACACGCAAATAAAGTAGTGCAGGAGAAGTCGCCATTGGACTGAATTTAGATAATGTGTATAGCGTTTTCTAATGCAATTGTTAGATTTAAAAAAAAATATATCAATAGTGTCATGAAATTGAGGAAAAGCAATTTGTTGATAATGTGCTATCAAAGGAAAGTTGTGATAAAACAGTATTATGTATTCTTGTTTGTTGTTATTGTTGTTTTAAATACATTTCGCTTTTTATTACTCTGTATATAATTATACTGTTAAACGTTTTTACAGACAATAAAACTATATTTATCGGATGATTGTGTGAAGAAATTGTGGCATTGACTTTGCCTTTTGTAATTCATGTCGATGTATTATGAATGGGGATGAATTTAATATCCCCAGCGTGCGATTGAAGGCCTCTACGGGGTACTACCGGGGAAATTACTTCCTTAAAATCCTTACTGCTGTTCGCGATCAAAGAGTTAATTATTATTATGTGTTTTTGGTCAGGGTTTCCAAAAACATGGGTCACTTAACAATAATTGGGGTCACAGACTAATTATATTGTGTGTTTAATTATTTAACATGGTTATAGTAGCTATTGATTTTAAAACAGAGTGAGAAGGTCGCGAAATTGTCTATCTGATCAAAATGAGTGTCGAGTGAGTATATTTTAGCACGTTTGAACAGCTCTGACGTAGATTATGATCGCATTGGTTGATGAAAACGGAGTTTATATTGTAGTGTGATCATGTGTTCGCACGATTTGTTGTTGTTGTTGTTGTTGTTGTTGTTGTTGTTGTTGTAGAATCTGCATCATTTAGATTTGGTAACTTTTGTTGGTATTGTAATTTTGGTACATTGGTTGGTACATTAAATATTGGTATATTGTAACTTTTTGTTGTATTGGTTGGTATAACTAGAATATAAGTTATAGCATCGAATGTCACATGACGACACAAACATTATAATCTATAAGTAGATCGGATTTGAACCTGTCATCTCCATTAGACTTAGTGTACCCACTTATATCTTCTTCTTTCTTTAGAAAGCCTTGGTTATTAAATTACGAACAATAGGCAACTGCCAGATTAGTTAACGAAACATCAGACTGGTTTGAGATGCAAAGGGGAGTTAGGACTGCATTCTCTCCCCATACCTGTTCAACATCTGTAAAATTTCTGAGTGAGAGAGCGAATAGGTATAATGCGTTCAACCTTCTTTACAGTTTTGTTCTTGTTTGATTTTGGAATATTTATAACCATTTACTCCAGATAGGGTTCGCGACCCCTGGGTGTACGACAAGTAAAATGGTAAAAGTGCAGGTATTCCAGTAGCAGATACTGCCACGACATATGCCGTGATGTGACCAGTTCTCTTCCTCGTGGCAGTCCCTTCCCAGAGAGTTCACAGAAAATGCTTTAGCCTTGTACCCAGGTGTAGAGGTCAGATCAAATACTGGACTGAAAAAATAATCCTGCCTCTGTTGGGGATTGAACTATGACAACTGTCTTGGCAGGCAAACGCACTATCCAGTATGCCGCTGCTGTGAACAGTATAATTGAGGGTCACAAAAACATTTTAAAGTTTAACATAATAATAATAATAATAATAGTTTAAGTTAGTTTAGTCGACGGATCAATATCACGGCATACGGGAGTAACCCATAAGTGCTCCGTTCTACTCCTAACTCAAGCCTGAGTTCGGAGAATTTCAGCTCAGTGCACGAACTCCGTAGCACCGGCGAGGATCCTGAAATACTTTGGGTAGATTTTTCACTCAAAATTTTGCCCGGGCAGTGTCGTTAGGCTACTCTTTTCGATTTCAAACTGCCAAGGAATGTTTTACGTGCGCAACAATACACACGGGCATCCGATCCCACAACCCAGAAACCAGGGGAAATTTTATTACTAGAAGTCCACGTGAAAAAATCCCGGCCCTCACCGGGGCTTTAACCCGGGACCTCCAGCACTCGAGGCGGACACTATACCTCGAGGCGACTCAGCCCCCTATTTATTTATATATAATATAATGATATATATAATAATATATATAATTTAATAATAATTTATAATATAATAATAATAGTAATAATAATAATAAAAATTGTATTTGACAAACAATAAACGATAGGAAATAAAAACAGTTTGGTATGTGTAACTCCTGCAAAAAAAAGTGAGATATATTAAACACGGACACAGTATACATACCTTACAGCGAACTCCACAATGGTGAACATAGATAACGGGGAGGGGGGGGGGGGGGGGGTGGAAATTAAATAAAAATAAAATGAAACTAAGTATGCATAAAAAGCATAAAACTATGACACAACGAAATACGTTTCGATTATATTAATCTTCACGAGCAACGAAACAACACAAACAGATCTAAAGAACAACATGAAATTATAAAATTTAAAAATATTAAAACACAAATCCTTTCTTTGTTGGATAGGCGGCGCAGGAGTTTAGTTCAGGTGAAAGGTGCCAAATAAGAAAACGTGGAGCTGAAGGTGTGCAGACAGTTGGATATGGATATATAGAGGGAAGACAGCAGAGTTATACAGTGCCCTCAATAAACGTTTTCTCGAATATAGTGAGGTGTTAGCAATTTGGCGCTTGCATCCTGTTTTGTGCAAATAGAAAGAGTTTGTGTTAAATTTAAAATTACCGTGGGATAACATCTGTTCCACATTCGAACAGTACCTGTGACTATATGTTTTAATTGTTCAGCTTAAGTATTTTTAACTTAATATATTATATAACTCTGCAGTTTGTACCTGAGAGATGCAGTGAAATATGCCAGGCAATAAATGTGCAACATATTGTTTGTGACCTCTGTATTTAAATAATAATAATAAAATTATTATACACAATAGTAGTGGCTATTGATTTGATAACAGAATGAAAGGGTCGAGGAGAATCTCGACTGATTAAAATTTTGACTATGGTGATCGCGTGGCACGGTGAAACATGACCGACCAAGCTTATTGACATGGCTCATGATGATGATTAAAATAGGTCGTGAGTGAAACACGTATTTAAAGTTGGAGAAGCTCTGCTGTAGAGCATATGTGCTGGACGTCTGGGCATCGATGCAAATGAAATCCTCTCACGCAAGTTTCCACTTGAACTTTATAATCCCCAAAAGCCAATATATTATCTCCACTTGAACGTTTAGAGTTAGGAAACGAGTTTCTAAGCCATGATGTATATTAGAGTGCGAGATTTATCCTTTGCGGGCACGCGCGGGCACAAGCACACACATGTTCAACATGTGTACACGCAAACACACACAGGCACGTGACTTACCGATTGGCGTGGGCAATCCCCAATAGAATGTATAATTTAGTGTGCTAATGTTTTTCCGTGGCATAATAAAGGCCGTCATCATCATCATCATCATATCATCATCATCATCATCATCATCATCATCATCATCATCATCATGTCCTCCGAAGTCGGAGAGTGTCTGCCTGTACGGCGAGGAACCACCAGTCTGCACACCAATAAGCCAGACATGGGACAACGGATACTCACGCAAACCTCAGTCAGGTATGACATCACACTGATGTTGAATAAAGGACGTCTTCATCCGACATACAGGACTTCACGCTGGAGTTAACAGCCAGCGAACACAAGCAAGCAAGCAAGTAATCATCATCATCATCATCATCATCATCATCATCATCATCATCATCATCCAGTGTCTTGTCGTAAGGTGATCTTTTCCTCCCATAAACATCTTTCGGAATGCCTCTCTTGCTACTGTTGATGTCAGGTGCAACCTATCTATCACATCTTGAAAACCTCTGTGGGGGTGGTCCTCCCATTCTCCAGTTCCCGGGCATCCCATTATCCACTGTTATCTTTCCGAGCAGGTTCATTAGGTTTTATTAACAAGATATGGTTGCTTTGTTGCCCAGGAGCATGAAGAGATGTCCGCCGACAACGCTACGATTGGCGGGATAGATGTTCGTCTTAGATTAGTGTTGGAGTTGAGAGACAGCTGTCAATCTCCAGGAGGATGGTGACGACATATTTGAAAGATGTGACAACTGATGGCAATGTACTGACGGAAGTCTGTGGGTATAGGTTGTTGATCAAGGCATGGAAGGGGACGATTAGTGGTTCAGTTATGGGAAGGGCAAGACTACCCACACACACACACACACACTCGCGCGCGCGCGCATGTTTGTGTTAGAGAGAGAGAGAGAGAGAGAGAGGAGAGAGAGAGAGAGAGAGAGAGAGAGAGAGAGAGAGAGATCGCTCTACTAACAACTGCAGTGCTAGACTATTGTCTTAACATGGACTTCTGAAGCCTAGACCTCTCTCTACTGGGTAGCAGTCAAATGTAGGGTCTCTTCAATGGCAGCGGCAAAATCAGCAGCGGCAAAATCAGCAGCGGCAAAATCAGCAGCAGCAATCCCGCTCTTGTGACGGTCACCTACAATGCATTTGAGGAATAGGGGATATAATGAAATACTGTTGTTTCTTAATAAATATACTGTACAGTATATCATATATTTTCCAATTATTATGTAGCCGTTAATGTAAATTATCGCTCATATATTACCGAAGCCTATATGGGAGACAAAGAATAGTTACACTGGAACCTGTAAGAAGCGACTAATGCTGGTTGGCGTGAGACTGACTAGCTGTTCCTGCAGACAACTTTAGCCGCTAAAGGAGTGTCTATAGTCTGTTTACTTTTTGGTGTATTTGGATGAGACGTGGATCAATTCTTTATTCACCATTATCATATTGTCTGAGGCACTAAAATTAAGTCATGGCGAAGACATTCTGGCCTTCATGCTAATATATATCAAGATGGCAATATATTGTTTGCCAGAAAGTAGAAAGTAGAAAGGATGGACCAGCCAATAGAAAAGAAAAAAAAATCATATTGACACACCGATATTCGAGATGACCCTTTCTCTAATTGCTGTGTTATGCGGTAATGAAAGACACCAATTTGAAGCATGATTGAATTTACACAAGGAACTTTAGAGAAACGAGGGCGAAACCCTTGAGATAATTACAGTAATAGACACACTGTTTGATTTAATTATTGAAGTGTTGTGATTATCTGCCTAGTCAATTACGGTGAATTTACACAAGGAACTAGAAAAACGAGGTCGAAACTCTTCAGATAATGAAAGTAATAGACAGACTGTTTGATGTAATTATTGATTTTCTGGGCACGCAGACAGACAGTTCGGGTGACAGACAGACAGACAAATAGATATAGTTACTGGACACCACAGAATATGAAGAGGAGGAGAGTAGGCGAGACACTATACAGCATGGAAGTCCCGAGACTACACGATGCCGTGACATGAAAGATGCTATTTATACATCCTCGCACAGCCGATTTGTTTTTTCACCGTACTGCTTCCTGTTTGTGCCAGGTCGGTGACTGATTTATTTCCACGCGGAGGCAAGAAAAACTTATTTTCATTCGTTGCCTCGTTATTTACCCCAAACTCTGGAAGATGGATTTTTATAAAAACACGGATCTGATACACGTTTTCTTGCAGGTGGCTCCGAGATTGAGCACTGTGCTTAAATTATTCACTTGATCAGTAATGTGTAGATGATGTTGCATGTGCAGCAGTTGAGCAGTAATTACGCATTTTCATGATGTAAAGATGGAAATATCCAACGATTTTGTCAATTTCCTATAATATTCACAGTTTTGCATTGAAATAACTATCGTACCGTGACAGACATATTGAACATGAACGTTTGGCCGTTGATGTTTATCGACATGTGAAAGTGCTATCTTAGATTGCGCGTGTTATTTTATCCAGTTAAAAAAAAAGTCCTCTAAGTGAAGTGCTTATTTGCGCCGGGTTTATTTTATTGTTAATTGCTTTCAGCTTTTGCTAGAATAATCCATAAACCTGGCCAGGTTGTGAATCGTGGTTGTTTGTCAGCGTGGGTCGACTCAAGCACAATTTGAATTGCCGCATTTCGTGCACCATCGTGCGTTCAGCCAAATATTTGTTTTAATGCAAGATTCGGGGAATATCCATTATGGTGCATTAATCTAGTTCTTTATATGCGAAATTGGATTGTAGTATTGATTGCAAGCACGGTCCAGACCTTGCTGAAAGTTGTGCTTTCAGCTTTGAAATGATTGTCTGCTGAAATAGTGTTACATTTCTGCTGAAGTACCTGTTTGTCTTGTCATTTCGCTGCAGTTTTGAAGTATATAATTGTCTAGTCTATTGAGAATCGGTGACATTTAAAGGCTTGCAGGCGAGTTAAATCACATAGCGACATGACGGATAAAAATAGAAAAAGCTTTGAAGTGAATTCATCACATTGTATTGGATCTGGGGACTATGAAAAGACCATCTGGCAGGATTCATAGGAAGACTCTATGATGATCGATGGAGCGCTATGGGATCTCACAGATCAAGAATTTAATACAGGGAAATAAAAAGACATGAACTCCAGAATTCTTCATTGGCGAAACTTTTGTTTTTCCCGCATATCCTATTACAGGACATCGCTGTCGACACCAGCATTTTACCGCTGTTGTTGATTTCGTGGCAAGATAACGCTCTGTAGTTTGCCATTGCTTTATGAGCGACCGACTCACATATCCTGTATGTACCGGGCTCGGCGAGAACCGCTACCGATTCTCACACAGCTGTGTTTGCTCACTTGGATAAACGGGATTACGGAGAAAGTCGTTAGACTCTAGGCCAGGGAGGGCGGCATTGGGGAAATTAGCTAATACATTTGAAATAAGAGCAGAAGTACGACATGATGTCTGTTATCACTCCCATATATATATAACTGCTTCTGTCTGTCTGTCTGTCTGTCTGTCTGTCTGTCTGTCTGTCTGTCTGTCTGTCTGTCTGTCTGTCTGTCTGTCTGTCTGTCGTCCATCTATCCATCCATCTACTTGTCTGCCTTCCCAAAGCCTGCTCCTCTATCAACTTTTGTGTGCTTGTTTGAATGTACGTATGTATGTGTGTGTATGCCTTAATGTAACAAAAGGCTGCTACATGTCAAGTGTAGGAGAGGAACGACTATGAATAAATTAACAAGCGGTGACGTCTTGAATTGGCCAATGGTCACTGCACAGCTTAATGATTCAATGGGACAGTGGTTTGGAAAATATGCTGGGGTGCTACACACAAAAACTCCCGGACATGTCCGAAGAAACTAGATTAACTACACCAAGAGCGCTGTTACACAGAGATATATATACAAAATATCTTTGGATACATTATGAGAAATAAATAAATTGGAGAACTTGGTGACAATATGCCAGAATGAGGGAAAGAGAACACGGTGGAAGGCACATAAGTAACTACTGGGATGGCTTGGCCACGTGGTATGATCGAGACGAGAATACTGAACTGATCCACGACTCTGGTGATCCCGTGAGATAGCGAAACCTGACCGCCTACACTTATCGGCGTGGCACATGATGATGATATAAAAATATAGACAGACTATCGGTTGCCACCATAAGCTGGTGGTGATTAAACACACATATACATATATATATATATATATATATATATATATATATATATATATATATATATATATATATATATATATACACACACGAAGCATGAATACAAAACAGCATTGACACAGCTGTAGATACGATTCGGTGGGTCGTGGTCAATGAGACGTTCAACAAAGGACCTGTCACATGATCATGACGTGTTTGGGAGCCGCTGTAACGTAGTGGCTAGCTCGCTTGCCTGCCTGCACGGGGGTCATGTATTCGAATCCTCGTGTTTTTGAATGAGTCCTGGCTGCTGGTCTCCTGTCATCCATGCTTGTGCAGGACACCGACAAAAGGCCAGACGGACGCGTAATCAGACTGCTACTGGCACTATTAGTGTTAGGACTCTTCGCTGGCTGTTAAAGATGACTCCAGAGCACGGATGGGAATGACCCGAGTGCTTTACTGTCGGTATTTGACTCAACTTATTTGTATAATTGTTACAGGGCACTAGTCTTCCGTTCAGTTAAACAAGTTTGTTACATTAAGTAATTTAACTTTCAAACTATATGTTTACGTTTGCCACATGTATACATTATTAAATGATTAGGTTCCAAACTATATTGTGAATATTTTCTCAGAATCAGCAGATGTATAATTATTACCTGTGTCGGTATAATAGACTACCGTACTCAAAAGCTTCACTATAAACGGACATTGGATATTTAGGCCGGACGGCCTGTTAAAACTACCAAAATCTACAATCTGGATTTATGATGTTACGAATAATGACCAAATTCGTTTGGGTATGATAAATTCTAGGCAATGGAAGATGGAATATATATATATATTGTGACTGACTGCCTGCCGTAAGTTGCCACTCGTCTTCGTCATGAAAGTAAGTAGCATCGTGTTTTGTTAATCATTTCCAGATATTCTGTATGTTGTTGAGTAATTCAGTAAACAGCAGAGGTAAAGAGACGCCCATTAAAGAAACTGCTCTAGGAATGCCAAGTGGTAGGTCTTTACATACTAAACAAGAGGACCTTTAAACACGTCTGCAATCCGAGTGGGCATATTTTACTAGACCCACATTCTTATAGATCAATCTGTACCCGGCAGGTCACGTGTTCAGTCTCACGCTGGTCACGCCCATTTTAGGCTGATTGACCTGGGAACCCAGGTCAAATAAAAAATAAATTGGTACCATGCGGATTCGAACCCATAACCACGAGACCGACAGGCGAGTGTCCAGCCACTATTCTTCTGTAGCTCTACACATTAACTAAGTTATCACATAATAAGACGGAGTAGCGAGTTCCTTCCCTCATCGTCTTTCCGTTCTAAATAATAAACAGAATATTCTGAAAACAATCCCGTAGCCATTTTACGAAATTGGACTTGTCCAATAGCCACACTGGGTCGGATTTAATCTGCGTGGCTAGTAAGGCTTGAAACAGAACCACTGCATTGACAGTGAAGCTCACTAACTACTATACCATCGCGGTGCATATACTGGGTTATAACCCTAGACCTCGCATTGGGAGCCTCTGTGGCCAAGTGGTCAAGCCGTCTGACTCGGGCTCCAAAGATTGTGGGTTCGATTCCGGATCGCGTCATTCGGTTCACGAGTGCATATTTTCGAAGATTCATGAAGGTCGTCGCTGGAGCTACGGAGTTCTAGCTTTGTGCAATGTTTTCCGCGCTGCGGAAAGAGACTGAGCCATATACGATAAAAACCCGGTGCGATGAAGTCGACCCTGTCGCCTGTCGACTTTTAAGCGACTTTTTTTTATATACAAATAAGTATAAACCAGCACTCATCTTTCTTTGATGTCAGGTCTACTCAACACTTTCACTGTACGAAAACTAGTATCTGGTATGATTTCTTTTTTTTCTTTTTTTCCCCCGCCTGTGTCTCTTCTACCGTTGAATTGTTCCAGTCGACAGGATATTCTGCAATATTTTATGGGGTAATGTACATATTCACAGTTTCTGAGCGGTCTCATTTCATTCATCGAAGGACGTCGCCGCCAACTTTAGGAACAGTCGATGTAAATATTAATTTCGATTTGTAGGTAAAAGTAAGGATAATTGAATAAACGTGTAGATAATCCATGGGCAGAAATTTCCTCGTTACGTCTCATTTCACAAGACCACACTAATCACGAACACTAAAAGTACCACATATCCAGTGTTGACTCACTTCTGTGCCATGACACAAGACTTCAAGGATTTCCTCTCTCTGTCTTTCTTACCTCCCTTTCCACAAATGTTTCCGGTTGTCACAACATGTTAAAATGTCTGTCCTATCAGAATGTGACCAAAAATGATGACTGCTTCTTTATAATGTTTGGGAAAAATTGTCTGTACGTTTTAGCCTCCCTCAAAATGTCCAGATTGCTCATGCTGGCTGTTCAAGGAATGTTCAACATTCTTCTATAGAACCACATCTCGAAGTCTTCTATGTATTTTTTCGCCAGTTTACTAAATATCAAGGATTCGCAGCCTTATGTTAAAACTAGTTCTATGTAACATGCATGAACTCTTTTTCTAACAATCGGCATGCCTTTTAATGTCATTAAAATAATGAATTTAAAATGTTAAAACTGGCCCTGTGTAACATGCAAGAACTCTTTTTTCTAACTTCCAGTGTATACTACTGCCTTTTATTGTCATCAAAATAATGAGTTACGAAATGTTAAAACTGGTTCTATGTATAACATGGAAGAACTCTTTTTCTACCTTCCAGTATATACTACTGCTTTTTATTGTCATTAAAATAACGAGTTACGAAATGTTAAAACTGATTCCATGTAACATGCAAGAACTCTTTTTCTTACGTCCAGTGTATACTACTGCCTTTTATTGTCATTAAAATAACGAATTATGAAATGTTGAAACTGGCCATATGTAACATGCAAGAACTCTTTTTCTAACTTCCAGTGTATAGTTCTGTCATTAAATAATATTACTATTTATTACTGGTAGAGAGCCGTGCTGGTGTAGTGGTTAATGTGCTACCCTTCCGAGACAGTGGTCCGGGTTCCATCGCCAGCAGTCGGGATTATTTTCCTGACAGTACGGTTCTGTGGTTGATGGAGTCTCATAAAAACGGTTACCAGCCATTTTCATAATATTCTGGGAATTGTCTTGGAAGGAACGGCGACGAGGAAGGATACTGCCCATGCCACCTAATAATTCATGGCCTAGAATATAACAGTTTAATTTCCAGTGACAGGGTCTGCTATATGACTACATTTAATAATATAATAAGTCATCACCTAGGATAAACTATGGTCTAACAGTTTACATTCCAGTGACAGAGTCTGCTGTATGACTACATTTACATATTTACAGCTTTTAATTAACTGATTCATTGCCGAAGGATAATATATCGCCATACTAGGGTCATCATGTTATTTGTTGCATTTCGCGGTATCTTCCGCGATCTCAATGCTTAGTGAATAGACATTTACATTTTAATACTTGTCCATTTGATTATGCACCATGTTTGGTCCAAACCTACTTTTTTAATCGGCAATGAATCAGTTAAATGACTCAAAAGTGACTTTTCACATATATTTATTACATTTTTATAACACCTCGAGGAAGACTGGAGACGGATTCCTTGTAATATTTTGAACCAAGCGTTCGAATCCATGAGCTGAAATTGCAATGAAAACCAGTCGGACTTGCTAGCGATCGGGCACTGAGGGTCCAGTCTGTTGTATTTACCTCGACGATATACTTCTTGGCTCATGTGATTCCTTGCCCACCCACAGTGTTATTTGTACTTACCCTAGCTACATGTGTCGTGTTCAGCAATGTGTACTTACCTCAAATACATGTGTCGTGTTCCGCAATGTGTACTTACCTCAAATACATGTGTCGTGTTCCGCAATGTGTACTTACCTCAGCTACACGTGTCGTGTTCCGCAATGTGTACTTACCTCACATACATGTGTCGTGTTCAGCCCGCATCCACGTGTCATACACAACTTAAATACATGTCTTTCTTACCTCAAGCGACTTTATTCAGCCCCAATACACATGTCTTACTTATAGTCGTCCAAATACATGTGTCTTACAACCCACGTCCCCATGCGCGTCTTACTGACAACCCAGAATATACATGTGTTACTTACAACCTAAAAACGCAGGTGTCTTACTGGTAACCGAAAATGTGCTTGTCTTACTGACAACCATAAGTGTACTTGTTGTACTCATAAGCCACATACAAGTTACACATGTTTTACGTACAGCTCAAGAATATATGCGTCTTACTCACCTCAGGTTCATATATATTTTTTTTCCCACACACACACACACGCACTCACTCACTCATGCACGCACGCACACGCTCACGCACACACACACACACACACACACACATATATATATATATATATATATATATATATATATATATATATATCTATATATATATATATATATATATATATATATATATATATATATTTTCGCGCGTACACACATACACACGTATTATAACATATCCCACACATGTTTCATAACTCACTCCACATACACATACTTTGTAATAACATCCGAGACGTGTTTTCTAACCCTGTTCACATATAAATATTCCTAACTCAGCCCACATACAACCCTTTTCCACTAAAACCACACAAATATTTTCTCATTTGGCTCACCCTTTATTAAACATTTTTCACTCTCATTTGTCTCTTTGATGTCGCGTTTCTATTCTATCACCGCCTTGGCTACCTCCCTCCATTTATTCAGTGTACTTAAATCCTCGTCTGCTAAAAAGTCACGTAAAGAAAACCGTACATAATAGCAGTTGTATTCTTCCACCCTGCAACAACATAACATCTTTCATTCTTGTTTCCTTTGGTCTTTACGTGACATAATGTGTGGGATTTATGTTGCTTTCCAGACGGTTGTATTGTAAAGATACAAGTAAACATGTGTATTTGTGTGTGCGTGCATGCGCGCGCGTGTGTGTTTTGGGGGTGGGGCGGGAGAGAGGTACCTTGTATGACATGACACGCTGACTCATTTTGTGTACACTTGTCAAGCACCAAATACTGTCTTGTGTGAAGAAACAGATGAGGTAAAAGGTCGTGTGTGAAGAAACAGACGAGGTAAAAGGCATGAAGATAAGACTTCATCACACCGGGTGTTATCACATTTGGGTTGGTCTCTTTCAGCCGGGCGGCCTGTCGAAAATTCGCACAAAGCAAGAACTCCGTAGCTCCAGTGATAACCACTAGGAGTAGCCGAGAAATTGCACTCGTGACCCGAACGATACAGCCCGGAATCGGACCTACGGAGCACGAGGCCGGTAGCAACTTCGCCACGGAGACTCCTTGTGTCGTGTGAGGAAAGTGTTTGGTTTGTCCAGAGTTCATGTATACATGCAGTTTTATGGCATGTTGTTCAGTCGCAAAACTATTCTGAAGTTTCTTAACAGGTCACTCATCCATTCCATTCGCTTGGGAAGATAATGTGGTGGTTTTCCTTTGATTTCCGCATTATCATGTGGGAGTCTATTGCCTCTGCCTTTGACCGCAATGTTGAATGACAGCTGCCGCTGTCGTCAGTTATTGGACTAATTATGAGGCGGGAAGCAGCCTTCGATTCGCTTGACAGCACTTTTCAGCGCTATCAAGCCAAGTCGCCCTAAATTATCAAGAAGTCTGATACGGGGGAGGAAATGGGTCGGAAAACCAACACAAAGAAACAGCCGAGCTTCAAGATGTGCAGCGTGGGAGCTGCCAAGCCCGAACGGAAGACTATTGTGGGGGACATTTCTGTAAGCTGCAGTCAAGACCATTTAGCTACAGTCAAATCAAGTGAAGCTACCACGAGAAGGACTGATGTCAGCCCACCACAGACAAGAGCCAAGACAGCTGAGAAGAAGGAGGAGAAAATCACCAGAGCCGGTAACACCGACCTCAAGACAGCCAGATGGGTTGTAAAACGTGTTCAAGTGGAGCTGTCAGATGACGATATCAGGAAACTGCTACAGGAGGAAAACCCACACATCAGAATTCTGAAGGCACAGAGGATCTTGACATACTCAAAGATACCCACTACACTGGCGGTGGTGACGACTGAGGGCAAAGAGATTCCACAAGAGGTATCAATCAACAACATAACCCAACAGCCTGAATGGTTTATTCCAAGAATCAACCAATGCTCAAGATGCCAGAGGGTCGGCCACAGTCGAACAATCTGCCGCAGCAAGAGTGAAATCTGCCGCTACTGCGCCGATCACCACGCTTTTAGGGAGTGTCCGCTGGCAAAGCAGGACACCGACTTCAGAGCACCCAATAACAAGAGGAAGTGCGCCAACTGCATGGGCAATCATGGAGCAAGGTACCTGGGCTGTCCGTACCTCCAAAGACACAGGGATGTCCTAAAGATCGCAATTAACACGAGAGCCCCATATAAGGAAGCCATGCGGAGGTGCGAGACAGTCACAGGCATCTCGCAAACTGAAAGAGCACTGATGCAGAACGAGATCGACGAGTTGAAAAAACAAGTCAAGCTTCTTCAAAGACCGGCACCGACCAGCGACATTGAAAAGATGCTTGCCGAAATTAAAGAAACTCAGAGAAGCATCAAACAAGAGATGGAGCAAATGACAATGACAATAAAGAAGAACGAAGAGATACTGCTGGCAATTCAAGATGAGAGAAAACTGCTAAAATTAGAGAGAGAGTCAACCCAAGCTAAAACAACCAAAGTCGCGGAAAAGAACACAGAAAAACCAGAGGATGAAGACTGGATGGAGAGCATTGAAAAGCTAATTAAGACAATACACCGAGGAGGAAGCAAAGAGACGCAAAATAAAGCCAAGACCAAAACAACAGCAAAACCTCAAGAAGAAGCCAGCATCCCATTCACAGCTACGAATAGTTTCAAGGGAAAGCCAACCTTCAACTAAACGGTGACACATTAGACGAGCCAGAAGCCAACACTGACAAAAGAAGCCACCTAAAAAGATAGACTCTAACGCAAAACTTGCCGACCAACGAAACCCCCAGCTGACAACATATGCATAGAACCGTCAACAAGATAAGCCAGCTATCACTGGCACAAAGAAACAAACAAACCTACACCGCAATATGAACCACCAGGTCACTAACCAACGCCACATGGGCTGGTTGCGCCAAGGTGGAAAGTTTTTTTTTTTTTCTCAAATGGACATTGGACATAGGCGGGAAGCATCTGGAGACTATTCTAACAACCCAGAAGATTGAGGGTTTTTGACCATTCTTTAACTGTTACTGTTGCGCAACCTGTGACTGAAACAGGTTGGTAGTAATACACAGTGCAGTAGGGTGTTTGAGAAATCCCACCAAATTAATAAATTGCACACCAATAAAGTATTTACATAGATTAAAAATATAGGAGGCATTACTTATTGACTTTCCCTCGTATAAGCATTCTCTCGCTCTGTCTGTTCTGTTCTGTCTGTCTGTCTGTCTGTCTGTCTGTCTGTCTGTCTGTCTGTCTGTCTGCCTGTCTGCCTGCCTGTCTGTCTGTCTGTCTGTCTGTCTGTCTGTCTGTCTGTCCGTCCGTCCGTCCGTCCGTCCGTCCGTCCGTCCGTCCGTCCGTCCGTCCGTCCGTCCGTCCGTCCGTCCGTCCGTCCGTCCGTCCGTCCGTCCGTCCGTCCGTCCGTCCGTCCGTCCGTCCGTCCGTCCGTCCGTCCGTCCGTCCGTCCGTCCGTCCGTCCGTCCGTCCGTCCGTCCGTCCGTCCGTCCGTCCGTCCGTCCGTCCGTCCGTCCGTCCGTCCGTCCGTCCGTCCGTCCGTCCGTCCGTCCGTCCGTCCGTCCGTCCGTCCGTCCGTCCGTCCGTCCGTCCGTCCGTCCGTCCGTCCGTCCGTCCGTCCGTCCGTCCGTCGTCCGTCCGTCCGTCCGTCCGTCCGTCCGTCCGTCCGTCCGTCCGTCCGTCCGTCCGTCCGTCCGTCCGTCCGTCCGTCCGTCCGTCCGTCCGTCCGTCCGTCCGTCCGTCCGTCCGTCCGTCCGTCTGTCTGTCTGTGTATAAGAAAAAAAAATGTGGGGGTGGGAAGTTTTAAAAATTAGTTACTCTATAATAGTTGAAACGACTTCATCTAATTATTTGTCATGAAGTTGTCTTTGCTGATATTTCATATATTGTTTTCAGTTCCATAATAAATGTTTCTTGTAACTGGCGGAAAGAAAGAGGCGTGTTCCTAAGAATAATGAGTTTATGGACAGTAGCTAAATGTGTCAAAGAATGTGTGCACATCAAATACTCACAAGTGTTTAATGATGACAGTCAGGTCCAAAATATGTCTGTGGAATGTGTTGTGTTCGAAACCAGAATGATTCTGCTTATTTATATGTCTGTCTACATCCATGTCAATCTATTCGTATGTCTTTCTCTCTGCCTCGGTATCTGTATTCCTATCTGCCTACATGTCCATCTGTCTGTCATACATGTGCTCAGAGTTTCAAGAAGCTTTCATTGTAACCCTTTGGACTAATGTGTGTTAACTTTTCTTATATGCACGATTCACATTTTTTGTTGTTCGCATATCCTTTACATGACATCGCTGTCATCATCAGCATCTTTCAGCTGATTGTTGATTTCTTGGCAAGATTAGGCTCAGTAGTTTGCCATTGCTTTCTGAGCGACCGGCTCACATACCCCGTAAGTTACCGACGCGGAGAGAACCGCTAACGATTCTCGCTCAAGTTACGTTCCTCACGTGGATATACGGGATTACGGAGAAAGCTATGCCCATTTAGATCAGAATAATTTATTGTACGCCAGGAATTGATCAGAACAACCGAAGACATGGCAAGATATCATCAATTCGGAATATGCAATGACATGGAAATTAGGAAGTGGAAATGTGGGAGAGAGAATGATATAGGATATCATTTGGGAGGACGATATAATAGTATATACTAGTGGTCCAGTGCAGTAAAGTGAGGACTAGAGATGGAGTTTCACAATTAGATGGAAGGGTAAGATCATCGCAGAGCAGAGTGGAGCATTTTCACACAAGACATCCAACATGGGAATGGAAGTGGAGGTGGCTACCGCGACTATGAGATGGGACTTTTGACACTCCATTCAATAACTCAGTCATCATACCTGATTCTAATTGACTACTCCTGAAGATCCATTCCTGATATTTATGGCATGAATGGTTGGCACACGCAGATCCACGGTAACTCTGACTGCTGGCCATGCCATTTTAGGTGGACGTAGAAATGAAGGGATCCAGTGGCTAGCCTCTAAGACACCACAATGTGAAACATGAGTTGAGTAAGGGATATTAAATTTTAAAAGTATGGCCCCGAAGCAGTTTCGTGCTACGGGACTGATGTGATAGACCATCACAGTGGGTATTCCTAAATGCCCGGAGGAATAGGTGGTTAGTCTTTCGCTCACTTAGCGAGATGACTAACGCAGGCATAAAATCCTCGTTCGACTTTTTCATGACATTATCTGCCCAGCTCTCCAGCAACAACACTGATGCTTCCCCCGTGGGGTCAACGAAATACTGTCTGGATATGATCGCTGTTGTACGAGGAATTACAAATTCGTGGCTACAAGACTGTTGGAATCAGGAATCTAGTGTTGTCTCCAGCAGGACGGCTCGTGTTAGAAGACGATGTAATACTTGCATAACTAATTGCATAACTATATGCACCCACTCTCTTCTAGTATCTTCTTTGCGGGATGGAGCGCACATGGGCATGTCCTGACGATTGTGACGTTGATATTGGATGACAATTTTCAAACAGTTTGCTGCGCGAGCTAAGTGAGCAAATTTATAATGTTGAACATCAGATTGTAGAACATTGGATGTAGATCAGAAAGAGAAGCCTGTGTGTGTGCGTGCGTGCGTGTGTGTGTGTGTGTGTGTGTGTGTGTGTGTGTGTGTGTGTGTGTGCTCGCCCGCGCGCGTGCGTGCGTGTGTGTGCGTGTGGGGGGGGGGGGGGTAGGAAGGTAGGTATAAAGACATAGATTGAATGTGTGCAAAGATAAGGTGAGTATAGATTGTAAGATAATTAGTGGTAAACATAATCCCCCACTGCAGTAACAGGGCTACAGAAGCCAAACTATTCATGGATAAAACATCTAGTATTTGCCTGTAATAATATTCACCCCTACGTATAGAGGTCGGGTACATCTGAATGAGATCTGTTCATGTGTTCATGATTTGTTTAAAGAACATTGTTTAGTCTAAGGACTCGTGTGTGGGAACTCGGAAGCATCTTTATCTAATACAGCTCTGCTCTATAGACGTAGGTTGGCTTATGATAACATGTTTTGCTGTCTGTCTGTTACTGAATGCACGGAAATAGTATGCATGTAGTTTTGTCTCTGTGTGTACGCGTGTTTATCAGCCTCTGTGTACACACTTGTTTGTGTGTATGATACACATACACACACTCACGCGCGCAGAGAGAGAGAGAGAGAGAGAGAGAGAGAGAGAGAGAGAGAGAGAGAGAGAGAGAGAGAGAGAGAGAAAGCGAGGGGGGAGGGTGTAATCTAAAATTACAAATTTGTTGTTTGTTTACTACGTTTATGATGTTTATCTCACCAGTTTGGGTTACGGTATTTTACAACTGCAGCCATATTGTCCATCTTTTCGATCACCTCCAAAACTATAAAAAAAATGTCATATTTCATGGTACATATAATGGTATATTTCATATTGCATATAATATTACATTTCATGTTCCATAAAATGTCATATGTCATATTCCATATTTATATGAAACTATTTGTTAATACCAGTACACTTGTTTAATTCCGTTATATGCCATATGCATATTGCAATAATGCTCATATAGGACCTAAATACAATTAGATATAATCCGACCCGTTTTGTCTACGTCATGATACAAACAATGTTGATAAGAACACACCATAAGTGACAACGAATGCAACAAAAAGTGTCATGTTTCATATGTTTACCATAAATAAACTCTCCTACTTTGAAAGCTCTCCCACTAAGATATCACTTTAAACTTAGGAGGCTTTACAAGGAAACACAAGATAAACGGGATCTTCGTGGCGAAGTGGTCAAGCCGTCTGAGTCGGGTTCCGAAGGTTGTGGGTGTAATTCCGGGCCGCATCCTTCAGTTCACGAGTGCATTTTTTTCGGAGACTCCTCGGGGTCGTCGCGGAGCTACGGAATTTGTGCTTTGTGCGACTCTTTCCGCGCTGCGGATAGAGACTGAGCCATATGGGATAGAACACGGTGCAGTTAAGTCGACCCTGTCGACCTTAAAGCGACTTTGTAAGGGACGTCCTTCACCACAAGTAACCCCTTCACCACAGAGCAGGCCTGTCGATAAGTAGTCAGGTAGATTTACGTGGATGGCTGCGATTATATATCTACCGATAGAATATGAATAAAATTAGGTGGAACTGCGGTAAAGCTATGGAAATGTAAGCAATAATAAATAACACAAAACAGGTTTAAGACACATACAGGACGTTGAGGCGACTAGCCTTCATCAGCAAACAAAGACATACACAAAACACAACATATTGCCACGGAGAAGACCTCCACCTCCCCTTCCCCAGGTGACTACATTAAGGCATAAGGATGGGATGAGAAGAATAAAAATATGGAAAAAATGAAAGCAATGAAGAGAAAATAAAAACTTGAAAAAAAAACAAAACATTTTGCTACTTATCTCGGAATCCCAAGCTGTATACTCCAGCTGTGTACTTTTCAAGTTTTCATTTTCTCTTTATTGCTTTCATGTTTCATATTTTTATTCTCCTCATCCCATCCTTATGCCTTAATATAGTCAACGGACGGTCTTCTCCGTGACTATATGTTGTGTTTTGTGCATGTATTTGTTTGCTGATGAAGGCTAGTCGCCGCAACGTCATATATGTTTCTTAATCCTGTTCTGTAAAGCTGCATTACTTTGTGTTATTTTATATTGTTTATATACGAGGGTAAGTTAATATGTAAGTCACAAATGGCTGTCGAAAAATAACTAAATATGATAACTTGAAATCAGTTTTATTTTTATACTTACATTGTCCCTTTATTTCTCAACATAATTTCCACCAACATTGATGCATGTGTCCCATCGCTTTATCAGTCCTCTCAAACCCGCTGCATAAAACTGCATGCTCTGTTTTCTAAACCACGTGTTCACTTCACATTCAACTTCGGCGTCATTCGCGAAATGTCTCCCGCCAAGGTAGGTTGTCATTGTTTATGCTGACAAATGTTTGTCCCGTAAAGCAGTGCATAGCCGGGTAGAAAAAGTTACGAGGGCGAGTCAATAAGTAAGACACACAGTTCTGTGGAATGACCGATAAATGAAAACAAAGCACGCAGTTCTATGCAGCCGGTGGAAATTATGTTGAGAAATAAAGGGACATTATATGCATAAAAATGAACTGGTTTCAAGTTGTTATCGTGTGTAGTTATTTTTCTACAGCCATTTGTGACTTAGTTATTAACTTACCCTCGTATCTACCAATATGCGTGTATTTCTATCAAACCCCAGTTTGAGAAGACTGAGCTATGGAAACACCAGAGGCCTGTAGGAAGTCAGCTGATGCTCCCACCACCACAAATCCTTGTCTATTCAATCAATAGCTGTTTACACTCCTGTGGCCCTATCTGCTATGGGCTTTGATGTTATGTTAACTCTTCAAATTTCAGACTAATTAATAGTATAACATAACTACCTGGCTCAGGAGAAAAAGCGGTTAAAGAACCAACAGAGACAGAGCGAGTTAAATTATTACCTATGTCAGTTAGGTTAATGCCGGTCTCTCTGGCTGTGGGGTTACAACACTTTCTCTCTGTAATCCCGTTTATCACGCAGAGTCTCGTAGCGGAGCGAGAGCTGAGGCGGTTCGACCCTCGCTCGTGACTTGCGGGATACTGAGCCGGCCGCTCAGAAAGCAATGGCAAACTACTGAGCGTAATCTTGCCAAGAGATCAACATACAGCTGAAAGATGCTGGTGTTGACAGCGATGTCCTGTAAAGGATATGCTTAAAAAAAAAATAGTCAACTTGCAGTTTAGTCACGCGGCTTTAGATTATACATCATACTGCTATCATATCCAGTTATAGAACTTTGCGAGAATACAACGCAGAGGTATTAAGGGACGTAACCAAAATTATTACTACTTCTAGATCACACTACTACTAGATTCCCCTTCATGTAATTTCCCTTCGCATTTGTGTTGTTTTTTTTATTACTTCGCTTGTATTATCATGTTACCCGATAATTATATCACAATGATAACCAAAATGAATATCAAATTCATGAAAGCACATCATAACATCCTCGGTAATTTTGTTCTGACTATGGAATGATGAGGTTCTGAGGAATGCAAGCCCGTAAAACGGAGTCCGGTGTGTCTTTCGAAGGTTCTTGTCTCCTTCGCCTGCTGTATCAGTTCCTCCGCACAACGTTCACGTGTATATATTGTGGTATCTTTAGCTTTGGGGCAAATCATTATAATGTAGTTATCAAGTAATCAAAGAGATGTTGTTCAAATGGTTTGAACCAAGTGCCAACCATCAAACGCTGGAGCGTCATCTATTCCTTGCTAGTACGCTTGACGGCAAAATTGGAAGATGATGAATATTATTATTGGGAAGACATGGAGAGAGCTGCAAAAAATAGGACAGCTTGGCAATGGGTTGTTTCACGGCCTATGCCCCAGTGGTGGAATTAAAGGCATAATGACAAGAATTCCACTTACTCCTTTCCCATCAATCTTGCCAGTTGTCACAAGCCAGTTTCTAGTGAATTTTTTTTTTCCTGATAACCTTCTGAATAGTCTTAGGCTATCTACGCCAGGCCTTATTTCTCAAATCAATTTACGGGTTTCATTTGAGAGGGTATCGGAACGCTTAACATACCTAGACTATATAAACAGATAAATATAGAGCTTTGCTGCGGGTACAAGTGTACCTCGTCTTACCGCCAGCTAGATGTACTGAATCAGTTCTCATTAATGGCCTGGTCTATATGCAATAAAACTGTCCTCATTAATATTCAGTTCTTGATACACTAAAACAGTTCTCATTAATGGCCAAGTCTAGATACACTGAACAAGTTCTCATTAATGGTCAGATCTAGATAAACTGAAACAATTCTCATTAATGCCCAGATCTAGATAAACTGAAACAATGCTCATTAATGGCCAGATCTAGATAAACTGAAACAATTCTCATTAATTGCCAGATCTAGATAAACTGAAACAATTCTCATTAATGGCTAGCTCTAGTTAAACTGAAACAGTCTCATTAATGATAGGTCTAGATACACTGAAATAGTTCTCATTAATGTCAAGGTCTGGATACACTTAAACAGTTTTCATTAATGTCCGGGTCTAGATATACTGAAACAGTTCTCATTAATGTCTAGGTCAAGATACACTGTAACAGTTCTCATTAATGGCCAGGTCTAGATACAATGAAATAATTATCATTAATGGCCAGGTCTAGATACATTGAAACAGTTCCCAGTATTGTCCAGGACCATGATTCGCCTTTCCTTTGCCTTCAGTGGCTGTCGTTCTTTATTTATTTGTCATGTTCATGTAATTGATCTAGTGGTTTCCCATTTCAAATTACCACATTAGACTTTGCTGCAATTGAAAACAGACACAATAGAAAATTGTGTTGCGGGTTGTTTCATAAGTCATGTCTATTTTCCAGGAAGAGGCTACGAAAGAAAAAAACAAGTCCTCCACACCTCCAAGCGATGAGAAGGAGGACGACGTGTCCGGTGCACCACCGCATCCGGCGATGACCAAACGCGCCCGGAGAGGCGCAGTGTCAGCCGAGGTGTATAAGGAAGAGGATGCTGCTCAGTATGTGAAGAAGGTGAGTCAGTGGTCATAGTGTGTGTTTGCTACAGACGTGTACACTTGAGCTACACTTCTACATGCATAGACTTGAGCTATATAAGTACAAGTATGAGATACATACATACACACGACTATGGACTGCCTATACACGCTAGGTATTTGTATATACCATATATGAATACCTTACATACAGATATCTGTTGGAAACATTCATATGGGTGCTACAATACATACATATGTGAATTATGTACATTCAATTGTTGATACATAGATACAGATGTATGCTACATACACACAGACGTGAGTTATATACATTTAAATGTGTGCTACGTACATACAGATGTGAATTATATACATTCAAATGTGTGGTACATAATACAGATGCGGGTTATTAACACGCATATGTCTGCTACATCAAATACAAATGTGAGTTATATACATTCAGTTGTGTGCTACATACGTACTGCTGTGAGTTATTTACAGTGTCTGCTACATACATAAATGTGTGATCTATATACACTCACATGTCTGTTGTATACAGATCTGAGCTACAGACACGCAGGTATCTGCTAGATACATCCAGATTTGAATTATATAAATATATTCAGATGTGTGCTACATACATGGGGGTGTGAGTTATTTACATAATCTGCTATATATGCAGAGGTTGACTGTGACGTCATGTTAAGCATATGCAACGTCATGTTAAGCGTATGCAACTAGCTTATATTGATAGCCATATGAGCTACTACATACACTCAAATGTGTGCTACATACAGACAGACCTGAGATATAAAAACCCAGATGTCTGCTTGATATAAAGCAAGCTTGACTTCATTATCAGTACAGCCAAAACGGTACATTCCTATCGTCAGTATTACCAATGACATGGCACTAATCATGTTTAGCCTACAATTAAGAAAATTGTACCACCGAGAGAGACATCCCACAAATTCCATGTAACTGAAATACCTAGAAGTACAGAACATTTTTGAGCAGTTTAAGTTGTTTGTTGCACTTAACTTCTCACAAAAAGAAGTTAATGCACTCGAGGAAAACATAAACATGGTACTCAAGGAATGCTGTTCTCCATGTGTCTTGTCCGAAGCAGACATTGTGTATCATTTCTCCCTGATGCATTATGTCATTATGATGATGTTGACGTTGCTTACATTGTTATATGTTGTTAAGCTTGTCTAAGCTTCCCCTTCATCTGCCTCTCTTGCGAAGCATTTTCTAACAAAAGGATACTTTCTATTGTTCACATCTTCTGCTCTTCCCCATTAGTCTTTTCTTTGTAGCTCTTATGAGCTGAGTTAAGAACCAACATCACAGCACTCGGGGCATTCCCATAGTGCTCCGTACTCATCTGCAACAGCCAGCGAAGAGTCCCGGTAGCAATGGTGTAGCTCTTATGAGTATCTCGTAACACCTACAGCAGCCAATACTTCAGCATTTCTGTTTTCTTGTGTCCACTATAATCGTATCATTCCTCTCAGAAATCACATGTCCACCTTCTCCAGTTTCTTCACCATTGCATTATTTATTATGAAGCATTGACATTCATACAGACTACACAAAACTCAATAAGCAGATGTTTTTAATTGTTACGCTATGTGTATTTTTCATGGTTTTGCTGATTCTGGTGAAATAGGTTTTTTCGTGCGGCTGTTGTTGTTTTTTTTTTCTTTCTTAACTCCGTTTCGCATCGTTCATCATCTGCTGCTGTGTGGCCTTGCTTTACACATATTAACTTGTTTTATTGTTATTATTCTTCTTTCGTTCGCTTGACATTTGTCTGTATTTGCAATGTTGTCTCTTGTATGAGTTTCGTTGTGATTTGTCATGCCTATAATATATGTGCCTGTCTCCGTGGCGAAGTGATTAAGGACGCGGTTCGTCATCCCACATACGCGCGTTAGAAACTCACCTACGCGCGATTTGGCAGCAGACCGCGTTGCTCTGGTTTTTTTTGATTTAACGAAATTGTATGGGTGGCGGTTGTTCAGAAAGCAATAGCAAACTATTGAACTTAAACTTGCTAAGACATCAACAACAGCAAAAATTGCTGGTGTTGACTGCAAACTTCCTGTAAAGGATATGCAACTAGCTTTTTATACTTAGTATATGTAGCGTGCGCCATGGTAGCCTAGTGGCTGGCCTTTTGCCTGCCGACTCGGTGATCATGTGCTCAACTCCCTTCGAGGCGGATGTTTAAAAAAAGAAGAGGATTGCCAGGTCTACTGAGCCTAAACTGGGTACCAGGAAATGTCCCGGGAAGCAAAGGCGACCAGAATGATATTTTACATATCACACAAAGATTGCCGAGTGGTCTAAACAATATGAGCCTAGCATCTTGTACTCAGTAAGCCTGAAGGCGTGGACAGGGTCCTGTATTTACTGACGTATCTCCCTGGCAGATCTAAGGTTAGGTAGCGGAGTGACCATAAAGATGTTTCTACTCTCTCTCTCTCTCTCTCTCTCTCTTCTCTCTCTCTCTCTCTCTCTCTCTCTCTCTCTCTCTCTCTCTCTCTCTCTCTCTCTCTCGTGTGTGCGCGCGCGAGCGAGCGTTCCTCTCTCTTGTGTTCCCTGAAGTGTAATCCATACATGTGCTTCTACTTCCAGTAACCTGAACTGATTTTTGCGTGTGTGGCCTAAGTAGCCGACAATTGTTGCTTGTATAGCCTAAGTAGCCGAAAATGTTTGCGTGTATTGGCTAAGTAGCCGATGAGCTGTCCCTATTACCAGTGTCCATTGACATTGAGCGAATCCACTCCGTTTTCTGAGGTACTTGCAACTTATGTCTCCGAGTCACATGCGCATTTTTTTTAGGCGTAGTGGGTGCCTGCTGCTAGCCTCCTGTTGTATATAGACATTGTATATAGTTACACTGCTATATGCTTGTGAAACCTGACCTGTTTATCAGCGACACGCTAGGAAATTAAACCACATCCACACAGGCTGCCTTAGGAAGCTATTGAAGATTAAATTGCAAGATAAGATCCCAGACACTGAAGTTCTAGAAAGAGCGTCCATGCCCAGTATTCACACTTTACTGATGAAGAATCAGATTCGTTGGGCTGGTCACTTGACTCGCATGTCAGATCACAGGCTCCTTAAACGATGTTTTTACAGCGAGCTGCGTTGTGGTAAACGCTCCCACGGCGGTCAGAAGAAACACTTTAAAAACACTCTTGAAGATCTCACTAAAAGCTTTTGGAATTCATCGCGATACATAGGAGACTGCTGCCAAAGACCGAAATTCGTGGCGTACATCATTACACAAGGGTGTAGTCACTTCTGAAGCAAACAGAACTGCAAGAGCTGTGAAAAAAAAAGGTTGGACAGAAAACCCACTGCAGGAGACCCTACCCTCCTCCCGGAACGTCAAGCATTCTTTGCCCACATTGTCAAAGAACATTTCGAGCCAAAATAGGCCTTACCAATCATCTTAGAACTCACGGCTCCATACTTTCAACCTCACTGGATGAAATCAATGGTCATCATCATTCTTGATAGACAAACAACACGTATATAGACCAGTCGGCACTGAGTTGGTAAGATGGCCAATATCAGGCCTGCCACCTGGACTTCACACCTTATGTTCTGCTAGTTATTTTAGGTAGACTCGGCCTGAGAGGCCATGTCAATAGTGACACATATTTTCTAGGGATTCAAACATATAACCACTGGACGGGTAGGCAAAGATGCTAGCCGCTGCGCAACCGCGGCTTCTCCTTTATCTGGGGGGGGGGGGGGGTCCAACATTCTCATTGATGTGTGCTCTGGCAACATCGTGCCACTGCAGGATTCATCCGTCTTGAGTCCACAGCTTCTCATAGTGCATGGTTTCTGCGACTCGCCTGGGATACCTGCCTGGCAATACTCTAGCGGCGGTTGGACATTTAGCCTAACCATGTTAATAGGAAGCTGCGTGTATAATATAAAGAGCATGGACGAGGGTTCAGTGCCTGAAGCCTGGACTTGTCGCCTGCTAAGTGAGGGAAAGATTGGCCAGCTTTCCTCCGTGCATTCAGGGCTTACAAAATGTGATGGCCTTGTTGCATTACTGACACATAGCAGGAAACTATTTGGGGCCTTTAAAAAACAAAAAAACAAATTTTCCTTCTTAGCAAGGGAGTTTGGCATCTGTTTCTAAAATGTTATTATGAGGGATTCACTGCTAGTAAACAGGTGATATAACATCCTCCGGTTATTTGTATTTTAACGTATCCTCTAGGTCAGGGGTGTCAAACTCAATCGCTCAGTGGGCCAAAATCACACGTAAGGTTGCCGGCCGGACAGGATAAACATTCAATAAGCCGAAAATTAAACCTTTTTTAAACATTAATATAAATTAAAACAGAAAAAAAGTTTTAATAATAAACATCATTGGTATACACATTTTCACTCTTATGTCAATTTGTCAGAGCACGATGTTTGACATCTTTTCTTGGCTAAAGTTCGTTTATGTTGAGAGTAATGTTTTGTGTCATTCAGTTTCTTATGATGGACTGCAAGTGTTCATCAGTGAGACGATTCCTATGTAATGTTTTGTTAATCTTCATCACAGAAAACAGCTGCTCACTAAGATATATGCTACCAAACATGCTAAAAGTTCGAGCCGCATGTAGACGAAGCCGGGGCATCTCTTCGGGAATGAAACGAGTGAACTGTGCAGGACCCACAGTTTCGTACTTTGTCTTTAGTGTCCCATTACACTGCAGCTCTATTAACTCCATCTGCAAATTTACAGGTGCAGTTTCCACATCTATTCCAAATGGATTACGAAATAGCTCGACATCACTGTTCTGTGCGTCAAAGTCACTAAAGCGCCGTGCGAAATCGGCGCGAAGTGAGTTAAGTTTTTCAGCAAATTGTGCATTGGGAAACACAATAGCGTTGACTTGGTTTAATATTGCTTGGCAACAAGAAAAGTGAGACACGTCACAGCCACATTATTTATCTCCACAAATTAGACACGCAGATTTACTGCCAATATCTGTAAACATATATTCAGCCTCTCAGCGGTGTTTTAAGGCTCTGTTTTCAGAATCAACTGTTCTCTTAGCCATTTTAAAGGCTAGCTTTGATTTGAAAAGATTGTGCATCTACCGACAGACGCTTGATTGATATCAGGTTACCCGTAGCGGAAAAATGTGATGTAATATCCGGGTATTGCACTACTTTCATTTTTTATGCGCCAATCCAAAACGAGCATCTGAACGTTGCTAGGTAACTATAACAACAATCACTAATTCACTACACAACTTTTATTTTCGCTTATTCTGATCGAAGCGAGAACGCTCTCATGTAGCCTATCATTCGGAAGGCTGCTAATTAGGGAATTTCATTTGCACTTTATATCGTGACCATAGAAAGAAAAATATTATTGCCTAAAATTCTCTCTTATATTGTGCGTACTTTTCTACTTCCATTATCCTCTTTTAGGCACTTATGCTAAGATATTCACAAAACTTAGGCTCAGAAATCACTTCTTCATTGCCTCCAAGCTCTTCCATATTGTTTTCGCTCACACTTCGTTTTTTTTTTGTTGTTTTTTTTTGGTGATTTTATACAGCAAAATAATTCTATATAACATTTCAGTACTTTCTCTTTCTGACATTCAGTGGTATCGACTTACTGCAGGGTGATACTTTTTAATTTCTGAAAAGCAACTTTACCTTGACCTATTCTGCTCTGAATCTCTGTCACGCATCTCCCATCTGATGTTATGACTTGTGTATTTTTAGATCGTCCGTAATAATAGAAAGGTTTCACTTCTTTAATATGCAACCGTATAAAGTAAACAACTCATTCACTTGTCTGCGAAAACAACCGGCTGGTGAAAAGTGTTTACAATATCACTGTTATTTGTATATTTCCCCTGGCACTGCGGTCAGCTGTGATGGTAGTCAATATCGCCATCGATATTTGCTTCTCAAATTATCTCAAGCCTGTAGCGTGACGTTTCGTGACCCGCCAGGGAGTGGATTTAATTTGTGGCGCTAGAGGTTGCTAAATTGTGTTTGTGGACGGCTAGTGCGTCAGCCTGCCTGTCATTGTGACTGTATATCTGTCTGTCTCATTATTATCAAGTCCTACAAGAAACAAATGAAAACCGTAAACTGATTAGAGAAATTAGACGTTGACAGTCATAATTTTTTGGTCACGTTATGAGAAGAAATAAATTGGGAAACTTGGTGACAACTAGCAAGATCAAGGGGAAGAGAACAAAAGGAGTACATAGAAGTTAGTTGGATGGCTTGGCCACGTTGTATGGTCGAGACAGGAACGCTGAGCTGATCCACAACTCTGGCGATCGAGTGAGATGCCAAAACATGTCCGCCCACGCTTACGGACATGGCACATGATGATGATGATCTAATTATTGTACGTGTATTATTTATGCTAAACAGTACGTCTGAAATCTGGTTCTTGTAGTCCATGCAGGGCGGCATTGGCGATTGTGTCTGTTTTGTTTACTGCCAATCATTTCTTATACTAATGTCCATCTATGCCTTGCATCTATTTGGTGAGGGGTCTTTGAAATAACAGCAATAATAGTAATAACAATAATAGTAGTAATAACAATAATAATAGTAATAACAAAAGACGCAACAGTAATAATAATTACATTAATAATAATAGTGAAAGCAGTAATAAGCATAGTGTTAGTGATAGACAATATTGAAGTAGAAACAATCAGGGATGACGTCAACGAACGAAGGAAAGGAAATAGCAGTATAGAGACCATCATCCAAGCCTGCAACAGAAAAAATAACTGTGAAGAACCAAGAAGAAGAGAAAACAACATCAACATCTCATTTATAATCATTGCTAAGGATCGTTTCTCTCTCTCTCTCTCTCTCTCTCTCTCTCTCTCTCTCTCTCTCTCTCTCTCCTCTCTCTCTCTCTCTCTCTCCCCTCTCTCTCTCTTTCTCTATTCTCTCCTTCCCTCCTCTCCCTCTCTCTCTCTTTTCTCTTTTTTCCATATATGTCTATCTATCTATCTATCTAAAACGAACTTGATGCTCTTGATGAACGAAAGACGAGTGATTGGAAGGACCGAATGTAAGACGGGCCTGCGCGCCCAATTTGTGACCCTAATAAAGTTGATTTGATTTGATTTGATTTGATTTGAACTTGATAACCTTAGTAGATGGAGCAATGAAAACCGCATGATTATTAACATCGACAAAACCAAATCCATGCTAATAACGACCAGACAAAAACTACAGACCCTAGCCATAACTGGGGCACCGCTCGATCTCCACGTGGACACGTTACATATAGTCAATGTAAATGAACACAAAACATTAGGTCTTTTAATTGACAGACATCTAAACTGGAGATCTCATGTTCACGCCCTCACCAAGAGAATAGCACAAAACGTTTACCAACAGCACTTCTTGGATGAAAGCACACGAAAAATATTCTATGCATGCTATATCCAATCACCTCTCGACTATTGTTCCACAGTCTGGGATGGGTGCCCTAAATCTAATATGAAACGACTGTGTTCGCTTCAAAACCGCGCTTTACGTCTAGTTTCTGGCATAAAGCACGTTGAAAGTAATAACTTATATAGTCATCTAAGACTTCTACCACTTCGAAAGCGATTCCTTTTTAACAAAGCCAAATTAGTGAATAAAATTATATCTGAAAATACCCCAGAGTATCTTCTACCGTTAATTCAATCTAATGCAATGAACAGCAAGCGCTTAAATTTATTACAGGTTCCTAAGCCTAGATTGGACTTACACAAAACATGTTTCGCGTATTCTGGTGCTCACTTGTGGAATAGTCTTCCACCAGATCTGAAAACGCCAATGAGTCCCTACACATTCAACCGAAAACTCTTTCAATACTTACTTCATACCGACTATATGCCTCCATAAGTCACCTACTGGTATCATTTTTTCACTATCATTTTTCACTATAATTTTACACTGTGTGAGTGAGAGAGTGAATGAGAAAGAGTGTGAGTGAGAGAGTGAGTATGAGACAGAGAAAGTGAGAGAGTGTGTATGCGCGTGTGCCTGCAAGGGTGAAAGAGTAAGTGAATGTCTGTGTACACGTATGTGTGAGAGATTGAGTGAGAGAATGAGTTAGTGTGAGAGAGAGGTTGTGTTGTATGTATACCTGTCTGTGTGAGAGAGTGAGAAAGTGAGTGAGTGAGTGTGAGTTAGAGAGCCGCCGGGTGAGTGAGTGAGTAAGGGAGAGTGAGTTAGTGAGTGAGGGGGAGAATTTGTGAGTATGTGTGTATGAGCGTGTGTGAGTGAGTGTGTGAGAGCGAGTGAGTGTGCAAGACAGAGACAGTGGGTGAGTGAGAGAGTGCATTAGAAGTTAATGAGTGAGAGAGAGAGAGTGGGTGAGTGTGTGTGTGTGTCTGTGTACTTGTCTGTGCGAGTAAGAGAGTGAGTTAGTGGGGTTTAGAGAGTAAATGAGTGAGTGAGATGGTGATATTATGTGAGGCAGCGTGTATGTGTTAGTAAGTATGTGGGTGGATGGGTTGGTGTGTACGCGTGTCCATATATGTGTATGCGCGTGTTTATGTGTGTGTGTGTGGGTGTATGTGTGTGCACGTCTGAATGTGGGTGTGTATATGTAAGTGTGTGTAAATGTGTGTTTGTATGTGTGCTTGTGTGCGTATGTTTATATGTGTGTTTATGTGTGCGTACATGTGTACGTGTGTTTATATGTATGTGCGTGTGTATATGTGTGTATGTGCACATGCTATATCCAATCAATATATATATATTCGTGGAATATATATATTCGTGTATGTATGTGCATGTTTGTGTGTATGTGTGCATGCATGCAGTGTATGCGAGGGAGTGTGTATTTGTGTGTGTGTGTAAATATGTGTGTATGGGTGTGGATGTGTTTATGTGTGCGAGGGGATATGTGTGTATTTGCGTGTGTATATTGTGTGTATGCTCGTGTATGTGTGTGTATATGCTTTCGTGTGTATGCGAGGGAGTGAAAGATAGTGTGATATTGAGTAAATAAAAGATGGAGAGAGTGACTTAATGGGTGAAATAGTGATTGCCAGTGAGAGAGAGAGAGAGAGAGAGAGAGAGAGAGAGAGAGAGAGAGAGAGAGAGAGAGAGAGAGAGAGAGAGAGAGAGAACGAACGAACGAACGAACAGACTTTATTTTCAAAGGGTAATAAATTGGGCACGCAGGCCCGTCTTACATTCGGCCCTTCCATTCACTCATCTTTCTTTCATCAACAGTGCATAGGAAAAAACATTGTCACATGAATTTTGTAAACATAAACAATGCATATTACTATGTTATGAGACACATCCACCACACACCCACACATCCCCCATTCACTCCAACTCCCCCACCCAACCACACACATAACCCACACACACATACAATCCCCCACCCACCCACACAATCCCACCCCGCCCACCCACACACACATCCCCCCCATCCCCAACCTACTATTATGATCAAACTCCCACACTTTACACACTATACAGTGACGATTGTCGTGAGCATTGTCGCAAAATTGTAAAGAAAATGGAGACAAATTGTACATATACATTTTGTAACTTAAAAATTAGTGATGCAATTCAACTCTCTCTCTCTCTCTCTCTCTCTCTCTCTCTCTCTCTCTCTCTCTCTCTCTCTCTCTCTCTCTCTCTCTCTCACTCACTCATACTCTCTAATTGTCTCACCCACACTACAGTGATGTACATGTGTTCATGTTATAAATTATAACATCAGTTGGCATTCAAAATGGTAATATGAACATGAGAATACACAACATATATGGAATAGCATCTTACATAATATGCGTGAGAGACAGAGAGAGAGAGAGAGAGAGAGAGGAGAGGAGCAAACGAGAGAGAGAGACAGTGGAAGAATGGATCTGTTAATATGTGTGTATGTGTGCGCGCATTGTTTGTGAGTGTCTATGGGTGTGTGTTGGTGAGAAAAGAGAGACAGAAAGAGAGAGAGAGAGAGAGAGAGAGAGAGAGAGAGAGAGAGAGAGAGAGAGAGAGAGAGATTTAAGCGCACGCATATGATGTAACATGCTATTCCATATATTTTGTGTATTCTCATGTTCATATTACCATTTTGAATGCCAATTGATGTAATAATTTATAACATGAACACATGTACAGCACTGCAGAGTGGGTGAGAGAATTAGGGAGTATGAGAGAGAGAGAGAGAGAGAGAGAGAGAGAGAGAGAGAGAGAGAGAGAGAGAGAGAGAGAGAGAGAGTTAATGAGTGTGAGTGTGTGCCTGTGTAATAAAGAGAGAGAGGGAGGGAGAGGGAGAGAGAGTTGAGTGCACGCATGTCCTGTAATATGCCATTCCATATTTTTTGTGTATTTTCATCTTTCACATTATCATTTTGTATGTATGACACTTGATTTTATCATGTATAATATAACATTACTGTAATGTGAGCGAGAGCGTTAGTGAGAGAGAGAGAGAGAGAGAGAGAGAGAGAGAGAGAGAGAGAGAGAGAGAGAGAGAGAGAGAGAGAGAGAGAGAGAGAGAGAGAGAGAGAGAGAGAGTTGAATTGCATCACTAATTTTTAAGTTACAAAATGTATATGTACAATTTTTCTCCATTTTCTTTACAATTTTGCGACAATGCTCACGACAATCGTCACTGTATGTGTGTGTAAAGTGTGGGAGTTTGATCATAATAGTAGGTTGGGGGATGGGGGGATGTGTGTGTGTGGGTGGATTCGTGATGTATGTGGGTGGGTTCAGGATGTGTGGGTGGGCGGGGTGGGATTGTGTGGGTGGGTGGGGGATTTGTGTGTGGGTACGTGCGGGATGTATGGGTTGGCGGGGAGATGTGTGTGTGGGTGGGGATGTGTGTTTGGCTAGGTGGCTGTGGGTGAGTGGGTGGAGGAGGATATGTGGGTGGATGATTGATGGTGGGTTATGGGATGGGTGGGGGATATATGTGTGGGTGGGGAGATGTTGGTGTGGGGATATGTGGTGGGTGGGAGATGTGTGCAGGTGGGAGTGGTTGTGGGTTTGGGGATGTGTGTGTGGGTGAGGGATGTGTATGGGTGTGGGATGTTAGGGTGGATGGGTGGGGAGTGTGTGTGTGTGGGTGAGAGATGTGTGGGTGAATGTGTGTGGCTTGGGGGAGGGGTGCGAAATGGGTGTGGGTGATGGATTTTACGATATGTGTGTGGGTGGGGGGATATGTCTGACTGGGTGGGGGTGTGTGTGGCTGGATGGAGGATGTATGTGTGGGTAGTGAGAGTGATTGTAGTTTGGGAATGTGTGGATGGGTAGGAGATGTGTGAGGAGATGTGTGTGTGGGTGAGGGATGTGTCTTTTGTGTGGGTGAGGGATGTGTCTTTGGGATGTGTGTAGGTGTGGTGTTGTGGGGAGGGGAGCTGGGAGTGGATAAAGGATGTGTGTGTGGGTTGGTGGGGGTGTGGTTGAGTGTGCGGGTGGGTGAAGGATGTGTGTGAGGGTGGGGGATGTGTGTTTAGATGGGTGGTTGGGGTGTGTGAGTGTGGGTGGGTAGATAGGAGATGTATGTGTTGATGAGTGGGTGAGGGATGTGTGGGTGTTAGTGGTTGAGGGATAAGTACGTGTGTCTAGGAATGTGTGAGGGGATGAGTGTATGGGTTGGGGATGTGTGTGTGGGTTGTGCGTGGATGGGAGGTGTGTGTTTGTGAATGGGGGATGTGTTGGTGGGTGGGATGTATGTGAGGGATGTGTGTATGGGTGGGGAGATTGTGCGTGGGTGGGGATGTGTGTGTATATGGGTAGGGGTGTGTGGTTAAGGGATGTGTGGCTGGGGATGGGTGGGTGGAGGATGTGTGGTTGGGTAGAGGATGTGTGGGTGGGTGATTGTATATGAGTATGGGTGTGTGGTTTTGGGATGGGTGGGTAGAGGATGTGTATGCGGGTAGAGGATATGAGGGTGGGTGAGTGTGTGTAGGTTAGGAGATGGTGGGGGATGTTTGTAGGGGTGGGCTCGGGATCTGTGAGTGGGCTGGGGGAGATGGGAGATTATGTGGGTGGGTTCGTGATATGTGAGTTGACAGGGAGATGTGTGTGTGCATGAGGGATGTGTGGCTGAGGAATGTGTGTTTGGCTGAGTGGTTGGAGGTGTGTGGGTGGAGGAGGATATGTGGGTGAGTGATTGTTCGTTGGTAATGGGACGGGTAGAGGATATGTGAGTGGGTGGGGAGATGTGTGTAGGTGGGTGGATGTGTGTGGGTGGGGGATGTGTGGGTTGGGGAATGTATGTGTGCTTGAGGTGTGGGTGGATGGGATGTGTGGTGGGTGAGAGGTGTGTGTGGGTGGGGAGATGTGTAGGTGTAGGGATGTGGTGGATGGGTGGGGGAATGTATGTGTGTGTGGGTTATGTGTGTGGTTGGGTGGAGGAGTTGGAGTGAATGGGGGATGTGTGGGTGGGTGGTGGATGTGTCACATAACATAGTAATATGCATTGTTTATGTTTACAAAATTCATGTGACAATGTTTTTTTCCTATGCACTGTTGATGAAAGAAAGATGAGTGATTGGAAGGGCCGAATGTAAGACGGGCCTGCGTGCCCAATTTGTTACCCTTTGAAAATAAAGTATGTTCTATCTTTCTATCTATCTATCTATCTATCTATCTATCTATCTATCTATCTATCTATCTATCTATCTGTCTGTCTGTCTGTCTGTCTGTCTGTCTGTCTGTCTGTCTGTCTGTCTGACTGTCACCCCCGTCTCTGTTGGTCTTTATTTCTCCTCGGTTTTCATTTCTTCTGACTCTCTTTATTTCTCTCATCTCCTCGGCACCTCTTCTTCGGCGACTAATAAACACAATCAGCCCATATTTTAATAACCTATTCTGTAGGTTATCGAACGCCCATCTGTGCCACTTGCCCACGTCTCTCCCCACAAACACCCCAGAGTGTTGTGTAAGCTGACTTTAACAAATGGATTTTCTCCCGAGGGAGAGGAGCCCTGGCAATCTTTAGCTAACGCCCAAGTCCCCTTGATTTCTGTTAGTGTTTCCGGGATTTCCTTCCCCTTGTTGGAACTGACGAGTATATAATGCGCCCGGTGGCATCTGACGTCCTACATAGGGCTGCTGCAGTGCTTGGTGATTGGATTCTCAGAACTGCCTTACCACAAAGTCCTAGTTTGACGTGGGCAGAGACAATTGTATTTGTTGTCCTATAAGGTGGTGCTATTACACTGATGGCTGATCCTATGGCGGTATCATCTTCTCAGAGCTCTGCGGTTTTTGAGGTAGGGATTGAACGTCTGACGCACTCATTGTTTACCACACAATTGTCTGTATACAGTTGTTTACAAATTTCTTGGCCATTAAGTCACGTTAAACTAACTAAACTGTATCTATACATATTTAGTACAATTGTTACTAGTTTTTTGCTATGTTTAAATAAGTGTTATATTTGTTAATCATCATCGTATATTACTATAAGGTGTTAATTTGATAATGTTATTTAAAACACACTGTTTTTTTTTTTTTTTAACTGTAACGATTATTTCATAAAATGACAGCGTTTTTAAGACACTTTACTATTGTGACATGCATATATTATTTGTATATGTAATTACTTTATGTTAGAACAGTTATTGTGTTTTACAAACAATGCTTATATAAAGTAAGTTATCTGTAGTCAGCAGTTGTATTTATTTATTGTTTTGAGACTTATAATTTTTAGACAACAACTTTTGACAACCAATAAAATGAATATAGCAACTAATATTATCAACGAAGATAAATTACACGGGGAAGCAATGAAATACATTAAAAGAGGAATAAATATTGCTTAACAAAAACTAAAGCAATTAACATTTTCATGGATTGAAACAGACAGAACAAGAAAAGAAAATTCAAAAGACCTGTCTGTCTGGAGCTGCATTTCCCATGACAGTATATGCGTGCGGAACGTGCAACAAATCGCTGAAATCCACGTATCTGCTTGTAAGTTTAAATGCTGCAGAAGGGAATTGCAAATTCACTGGACGGCAGAGAGAACAAACAAATGTATCCAACGAGAACTCAGTATTATGGTTATTAACTGACTGTGTGCCACACAAAAAGTAGGTTTGGCACAAACATGGTAGTAGGTTTGGAACAAATATGGTAGTCAATCAGATAAACAAGCATTATAATGTAAATTTCCGTTCACTGAGCTGAAAACACTCAAAAACAAATAACACGATGACCCTAGTATGGCGATATATCGCCCTTCTGTCCAAATGGGAGGTCATATTTGGCGATATATTATCATTCGGCACTGAATCAGTTTAGACAAACACCAATGGGGGAAATGAATTATGTTGGACATTTTACAAGCCATGGAAGCCTAGTAGAACAGATAATTATAGCGCCAAATGTATCGATGAGGAGGAGGAGAGGAAGTCGCAGCGTAGACGTATTCAAAATGTGATAGATAATTATAACATGGCATCAACAGAGGCGGGACATCAGGCTTGTGAAAGAGAAACATTTCGAAACACTCTTATGGGGGTGAAGTTATACACAAGACAGGCCACTGCATGCATAATTAATTTTTACTGTAAGACGTCAGCCAAGGAGAGACAGCACGAATACCGCATGACGAGAACACAGAAGAAGAACAATCTGCAAATCTAACCATTAGAGAACTTATGTTTGCGGACGACCAAGCACTAATAGCAAAATCAGAAGCTGAATTACAAGACCACATGAATAGTCTAAACGAAATGTGTAGGGAAATGTGTAGTACGACAGGGTTGTGTCCTGTCCCCTCTCTATTCATAACATATATAGACAACATATGTAAAGAAACCAGCCAAGCAGAGACCCCAAGAATACCGCATGACGAGAACACAGAAGAAGAACCATCTGCAAATCTAACCATTAGAGAACTCCTGTTTGCGGACGACCAAGCACTGATAGCAAAAGCAGAAGCTGAATTACAAGACCACATAAATAGTCAAAACGAAATGTGTAGGGAACATAACATGAAAATTAGCACAAGCAAAACAGAGGTAATGACTATAACTAAAGAAGAACAAACAACAACAATTCACCTAAACGAACATCCCTTGAAACAAGTAAAGAATTTCAAGTACCTAGGAAGTATAATATCATCAAATGGCAGATCAGAAGACGAGATCGAAAATAGGTGCAATAAGGCAAACAATTCATTGGACAAATGACACCAATACTAAAGAACAAACATGTATCAGTAACTACTAAGAAAGCACTTTACAACACAATCTTCCTACCAACTCTATGCTACCAATGCCAAACCTGGACAATGCCAGAAAAAGAGAAAAGAAACATCACAACAACAGAAATGAGGTTCCTGAAAAGTATACTCAACGTATCAAGAAGAGATAAGATCAGAAATGAAGAAATCAGGACTAAAGTGGGGGTTAAAGCAGCACTAGATTTTATTAGAAAGCAGCAAGTCAAATGGTTTGGCCATGCAAGTAGGTTACCATTCAACAGCATACCACAACAAGCAATGCTGTACAGACCAGACGGAAACAGAGGAAGAGACCGACCACGTAAACGTTGGACGGAGGGAATAGCAGAGTCCATGGGAATATTGATCCGGAGGGAATAGCAGAGTCCATGGGAATATCGATATATGAAGCCCATAATCGGGCAGTCTCACGATGTTTATACTTCACCTCGACACCGCAAGGTACAAGAGAAACATGATGAGATGAGATGAGATGAGACGTCATCTGTTATTTTATAAACTTTCATAATTTTGAAGAAACAAAAAATGAGTACAGTCATAAATGGTTGATGTAAATGTAATGTACCGTGGGATGAGCGTCAGACAAGCCTCTTATCAAGCTAAATGTTGACTTCTTATAAATATCATCATGTGCTATGCCGATAAGCGTGGGTGGTATGTTTCGCCTTCTCACGCGATCACCAGAGTCGTGAATCAGCTCTGTGTTTTTGTCTTGACCATGCCACGTGGTCAAGCCATCCAGGTATTTACTTATCTGCCTTCCCCTTGTTCTTTCCCCCTCAATCTTGCCAGTTGTCACCAAGGTCTCTAGTTTATGACTTCTCATAAAGTGCAAAAAATTTGTCATCAGTTCAGATGGACATAATGGAAATATATGGACATGAAGTACCTTTATCAGAAAGTATCATCAGTTTACGGTTTACATTTGTTTCTTATAACCTCTTATACTTTAGATAATTGTGTTATGCCGTTTTTTTTTTAAAATGTAAATCTTTCACATTTAGATAAATTGTTCATGGTTTGTTACTGTTGTATCACAGTGACACGTTTAATTGTGTTGATAGCTCTCGTGTGTAGCTTTCCTGTAACAGGATACATTGATTTGTGTGTGCGACCTTACGTCGACATCAATCAACCCTGTTCACCGATAGCTTTGAACATAGCATGCTGCTTGTTCTGAAATGGCCTGATGTGAAGCAATGTAACAACCGACCAATGAACATTGGCATCATTATCTTGTGTGCTTTAGAGTTTCCTTACAAAGCAAGCAAGAGTGTGGCTTCCGTAATTAAAGTGACCTGTTCGAAGCCAGGTCACAGTGAGTTGTCAAATAAGTTCCTGACTTTAGTGTGAGCCGGGGAAGGAAATGTCTGTGAAGAAGCGACCTGGTCTCCCAATATTATAGTACAGTGTCATGGTTTACATGATAACAACAGCGTTCTCCACAAGTTTGACAATATAATGTACACATTGTTGTATTTAAATACGAGATTATCTAAATCATGACTGATGAAGACGTTAATGAGGCAATTCAAGAGATACACATGAAAACCGTAGATTTATCAGAGAAATTAGACGTAAGCAGTCAATTTTTTTTTTTTTTTTTTTTTGCATAATAAGAGAAGACATAAACTTGAAAGCTTAGTGACAATTGACAAACTTAATGAGAAAGGAGCAAAAGGGAAAACAATGGGATAAAAACTGTGACTTGGCCACATAGCATAATTGGAAGAAGAACACAGCATGGATCCAAGACTGGTGATCGTATAATATGTCGAACCATATCGACATGGTGATGGTGACGATAATGATGATGATGATGACAATGATGATAAAGATGATGGTGGGAAACCGTAAATTTGATCTTCCTAGTATGTTTTTACATGTGAGCTTAGGGGCAGTGTGTCAGTTAGTGCGCTTACTTGCTAACACACGGGTTCCATGTTCAATTCCTAGTTGTAGCAGCATTGTATTTTCTGTGGCTTATGTGTTGAAATTCACTAAAGAAATACATTGTTTTAGATTACCTTTAACCTTCGTTGTTAATCTCTGAAGAATTTTAACATGCGGTTTAAAGGCAACAGGATCGATGTCATTTCACGGTGTCTTATCTCATAGCTCGGTTTCTTGTGCAGTGCAGGCAGTGCGGTCTGCCGGAAGTGTCGCACAGAGCACAAACTCTGTACCTTCAGCGACTCACGGGTCTCCGAAAACCCACTCGTAAACCCTAATGACGGAGTCCAGACACGAACCCACTACTTTCGCGTCGCAGACAGAAGCCTTGACTCTTCTTCTCGGTCTGATACAGTAATATAGATTGCTATCGTTCTGTTGTCTGTGAGTCTCACACCCGACCAGTACCTATCGTCATTGTAACATGCATGGGTGTACAAAAAACTGGGGTCATTGTACTAGCTAGGAATGTTATTATACGGTTAGGGTTTAACTGTGTCAGAGAAGAGTATGCAGATGTGAGGCCAAGAAGGTTAATCACAATCTTCATCATACTGGGATAGTCCCAGACTAGATGATGGTTTAATCACGAACACAGCAATATTAATCGTCATGCTAATGGGAGAACTCTGGCCACATACAAATAGATAATATGACCATTAAAAGAACGGAAACATACAAATACCTGGGTAAATCTTCAACTGCTCCAACATAATAAGGGAAGAAATACAAGCTAGAATCAACTCTGTAAATAAGATATACTATTCACTACAACATCTGCTAAAATCAAATGCGCTATCTCGTAGCACCAAGATCACAATAT